>CM023450.1:174360616-174598734 GCA_013339765.2 Haemaphysalis longicornis
CCGTCGACCGCAGGTCATTAACGTCAATTGTCTCATTAACGACAGGGAATATATTCCATACAACCATTAACTCCATGGTCATCAGCATGTGTGTAGCCCCTTACAATATTGCCAGAAGGTTTAACATACGACCCCAAGGCTGAAATAGGACACTCAAGATAAACTAACTGGGGTAAGATATCCCATCCTTAACACTGACGCAGCAATCTGGAAGCGAGCTACCTGCTAACGCAATGTCAGCTAGAGCCGAGCTGGAAATTCTTGTAGTATCAGAAACCAACTCACTTAAGGAAAACGTAAATGCGGTTAGTAATAATGATTCATCATCGCCAAAATCTTCGCCGTCATGAGAAAGGCTGCACCAGTATTTTCTGGAAGGTCAAACTCACCTGTTATAAGGATGTTTACACGCGGCTTGGTATTTCGCAACAAATAATCACATTCGGAGGCCTATAGACAATTCATAATTATAGTTTTACTGAAAAACTTTATTTGCACCATATGCTTTCCTGGTCATCGATGCCATTTAAGCCTGAGAATTTGATGCTCTTTTTTTATTACAAGTGCAACTCCGCCACCCCTTGACCCTCGGTCCATACGGATGAACGTATACGAAGCAGGTATTGTTAGGAAATTCCGCACACCGGAATGCAGCCAGGTTTGAGTGATCCCTGGGACATGTGGTTCATAAGTCATAATTATATCTTAAATGCTCTGTATCTTATTGAGTACACTACTTGCGTTTAACAAAACAAGCCGGACAGGCTTGACGGATTATCGCGTTTTTTATTGCGCTTCCGCGTGTTGCACGTGGGCACCAATGAGACGAAGAGAGGGTTGCGCACGCGCAGTCATTTTGCAGATGTTGCGCAGGGTTGCGCAGCAGACGACACTGCGCAGGTACAGTGTCATCTCACTGCGCAGTGGCGAAGGGAGACGACACCTCCACTCTGTAATTACGCGTCGTGTCCCATATGTATAGCCGGTCATCAACTTCGAACTTATGAAAACGTAGGGAAACCTTTGAACCACTGCCCTTTGCTGAAGCCGGGGAACGGAATAATTTTGCACAAATATCCTGATTGTTTCATTTTGAAAAGTCCTTAGACATAGCTTTTTTTGTGCTCTTTATTTTGAAGCAGGATGACATAACCTTTGTTTTGTCTACGTAGTTAAAAACCTCGTAATAATAAGACCATGCCGCGGTGCGTGTTTATGCCGATTCAGTGAATACGCTTTATGGAGTTTATTTCAACACCAAGAATCTTTTTTAAAGATTTCTTCCTTAACTTTCCGCTCTAGTCGTTCTGAGCCGTCGTCTCGATATTTCTTTACGCCATATACTACAATGTTCCTGCTACTTCTGTTTTGGAGGTAATCTACCTTTGCGGCTAACGCAAGAACTAGTTTATTTGTTATTGCAAGTTTTATCCACTCTCTCCAACCTTTGCTTACATTTGTCAATTCGACACAGTTCTTGATCAATATTGGTAATCCTGTTTTGAATATCTTCACCTGCCGATTCTACCTGTTTCATTTCAAATTTTTTGTCAGGGAATCCCGAGTCTTGTTTGTTTTTGTTTGCTCTTTCTAAGTTTTCTTAAGTAATTGACTGTTTAACTGTATCTCACACTTTGGATCAGCAGAGGGACCAGGATTCAGCTCTATGTCTCCGGTTCTCGGCAGCAGTAACCTGATCACATGCAAACAGTCGAACAATATACCGAGCGAACACTGTGGGCTAGGCAACACCGTCAATGTGGCTGAAGGATCTCTAGAAAAAGTTACATACTTGTTACCAAGCTGGATAAAAAGAATCGGGAACAGCATCCGCGTGCAAGTGGCGTCACCAAACCCATTGAATGAATATTGCAAGGGTGTCCATGTGTAACCTGGATTGGTCGCTACCCGATTATGTTACTGAGCTGATACGTTTATACGCCTCATGCACGTGGGGCGCAGTCTGTTGAAGCGGCCCTGGTGGTGTCTTGATAACCAGGTCATCCAGCTCATGTTCACGAGAACCCTTTCGAACGTTTCGTTAGTTGATCCCACGGCGAAACGCGCCCGATAGGTGATCTGGACAAAAGGTATCGGGATCAGCATCCGTCTGCAAGCGATGTCACCGAGCCCACTCATGAAACCTTATGCAAACACTGTCCGTCGGGATTACGGCGGCGTTTGGTCAGCACAGCGAAACAGTGCAGCCTCCCTGCTGACGTTTCGCTCTCTCCACAGCCAGTTCAGCGGCCACCTCCTGGTTCTCTGACAGCTGTTGAACTTGACGTGGTTCCACCCCATCTAGAACCGCGACTTTACGCTTATTGGAGAGACTCTGGGGATTTTGGCCACGATGATCTCCCGCGGGAGTGGTCCCGCACCTTTTGGTCCATCTCGGCTGCCCGCAAGTATGACTTCGGATGGAGAGGACACTGACACTGGAGGCTCCTGTCCGGAAGCCCGTGACACTTTAGATATTACGTAGCCAAAGACGACACAGTTGTCTTCAAGAAAACAAGTTTATTTGAGCGATCTTGTGCTCCCCTAACAACTCAAAGAATACACAGGCGGCGAAACAGCAGTCAAGAAAAGTGACGTGCGCAGACTGGTGTCGGCAAATCAAATACCGCAGCACCTCCTTTGCAGAATTCTTATCTTGCGGTGCGCGTGGTTCTCGAACGGTCGATTCACATCCAGGACATCGTAGATCAATGAAGATTCTTTTAGCCCAGTGACGTTAGGGCGAAACAGTCTCATTGTCTGAATGAGATAACCCGTACGGCATCAAAATAAAGAATGGAACACGCGCTTCGCTGGGACACAGACAACAGAGCCGGGCGTAGCCTGGCAATAAAAAGAAACAATATATAAACAAACCCATACATGGTTCGCCGCACTATATACTGGGCTTTATGTTAGCTATTTTCAGCTTATAATCAATGCCTTCCTTGATTTATATGAGACCGGCGTTTTTCCTTCGTCCCTTGTAGTTAAATCACCCTCTGTTGGTTCCGGCCTAAGTCCGGGTTGAAAACCAGTGCGGTGGCTCAGAGGGTAAGGCGTTGTGCTGCTCAGCCCAAGGCCACTGATTGAATTCCCGGCTGCGGCGGTCGTTTTTATGATGGAAGCAGGAAACAAACACGCCAGCGTGTCGAGATTTGGGCGCACGCTTAAAGACCCTAAAGTGTTCAAAAGTTTTCCGTAGGCTTCCACTACTACATGTCTTGTAGGCCGTGAGTAGCCCCCGGGCATGGCTTACCAAAAATATATATTTTTGACCCTTTGGGGAAAACCCGCTTTGGTGTGATGACGTAAGCGGCGAGGCACGGCTGGAGACCGTGTCTTCGAGCATGCTACCACCGACTGGGCATAGAACAAAGTTCACCGCGCAGGCGCGGCACCTGATGAAAACGCGTGTCCTTTATTTCGTATCCGACGTTGTAGCATTGCCCTCCTTTCCAAATTTATGTTGCTGTAGCACCACATTAAAGGTTCAGCGGAGTACTCGAATCTTACTGTCTCAGTAGTAGCTTCAGGGTTGCAGAGTTCTCGTATTTCAGTGAACGCGGATGAGCACAGCTGATAGCGGACGGTGACGAGCCACGGGGGGAAACAAAAAAAAATTCCCGCGCCTTCCCGCGAGGGGAACACGAGTAAATGCAGAGCATTGGGGCCTCAGTACTGATTGAAGGCAGTGTTGCTTCCATCGCTTCTTCCGTGATGCTGGAGTAGCAGACACGAGTAAACGTGGGCACGAGCGTCAACCAAGGAAGGAAGGAGAGGGAGTGAGGATGAGAGCTAGCGCTATATTGCAGCGCGCGCAGTGAGGGAGAGCAGTGGGGGGGAGAGCGGACGCGGCGCACGCCCTTCCACGCCCCACCGCGCTTATCACGACCTGTTACCGAGACCGCGACGGAGCGAACGGGCTCTTACGAAGCGCGCGCCAGCTGCTGTTGAAGAGAGAGGGAAGGAGAGGCGCACCTGCTGCGGAGGGAACTGTTGACACCGTCCGAAGCAGGAAAGGAACAGGCGAGGCTAAGAAATGCTCTGCATTTAAAAGTAGCCTAATAGAGCTATCGCCTTAAAACGCAGTTTTACTGTACACAAATTATTCATTCAGCAGGGAACAGCAAACAACTTTGGGTGACCGTCAATATTATATTATTCGACCTGACTAACTTTCCCAAGAGAGAGCTACCCGTTCTACACAGCTCAGCCGATATCCAAGCCTTAACTGAAAATTTCAGCAATAACTTCTGCGCAGTCGGCACGAGCTTCACAGCCGGGATGCGTGATACTGAATGCCTTCACTTGCCTCCGTGGCATGAGGTATGTTTTGCATTTTGGGACATAACGGGTGAGGAAGTGATATCAACCACCAACTGCTAGACTCTGCTAAGACCACTGAAATCGATACCATTCCGGTATCTGTTCTTAAAAACAAAATAAACACTTCGGCCCCCACCTTTACCTCGCTTTTCAATAAGGCGTCCTTCACTGGAGTTTATCACGATACTTTTAAAATGGCACGTGTCGTTTTATATACAAAACTAGCGACCCAAATGGCCACGCTAATTACAGGCCAATTTCTGTTCTTAGCTGCATTATTGCTCTATTTGAAAAGCTAATAGCCAAGCGATAAAGACAGTTGCTTCAAAAAATTGACATAATTTCACCGCATCACCATGGTTTTAGGGAAGCTAAGACTACTGCATCTGCCATAGTTTGTGTTTTGGACATAATCAATGATGGCATTTACAACTGTGAATATCAGGCTGTTGTTTGCTTGGACATAAAAAACGCAATTGATACTGTTGACCAGAATATTTTACTCATGAAGTAACAACGAATATGGCATTAAGTGTGTGGCTTATGAGTTCTTCAAAAGTTACCTCAGCAGTCGCCACCAAGCCGTAAACATGGACCATTATACGCCAATCTTAAAAGAAGTAAACATGGGAGTACTGCAGGGATACCTATTAGGGCCGTTACTATTTATACTGTTTATCAACGACCTGCCTGATTGTCTGCTGTAGTGCCCAGGTTATTAAGTTCGCCCATGATACAGCAATATTAGTAAGATCTAAATCCTTATTGGATGCCGAATTCACTACTAATAATGAACTATAAAGTATTCGAAAACAGTTTGCATCTAACAAGCTCACACTGAAAACCAATAAAACTGTAGCATCCGGGAATGTCGGCTGCCGAAGGAAGCGAAAAAGCTGACGTGAAGCTGGTTTGCAGTTTTAAGACACACTGTTTATTTTCCAAAGATGCGAGTGCCTGGTCGGAGACGAATTCTCTCGGGAGGCGCACTGTTGAGCCGTGCACCATTTCCGCTGCACTGAAGCCGATGGTCTTATTTCACCGTTGAGCGTAGGCCAAGAAGAACGAGCGGGAGCTTCTCCACCTGCTGGCGATCGAGTTTCGCTGCAAGTGCAGCTTTGAGTTGCCTGTGCAAGCGCTCAACCATTCCGTTGCTGGCGGGGTGGTAGGCGGTTGTATGCTGCAGCCTCGTGCCGAGGAGGGTTGAAAGTGCGGAAAAAAGGTTGCTCTGGAATTGCCGTCCCCGGTCAGTTGTTATGCGGGCGGGGCAGCCAAAGCGGGACACCCATGTCTGAATAAAGGCCTGCGCGACGGTATCAGCTGATATGTCCGCAATTGGTATAGCTTAGGGCCACTGGCTGTACCTTTCGATGCATTTGAGCAGGTACCTGAAACCTGATTTGATTTGATTGTACAGTTTAACGCGCCGACGCAACGCAGGCGATGAGGCGCGCCGTAGTGGACGGCTCCGGATTAATTTTGACCACCTGGGGATCTTTAACGTGCGCCGAAATCTCGTACACACGGGCTTTTTTGCTTTTCGCCTCCATCAGAAAAGCGGCCGCCGCGGCCGGGAATCGAACCCGCGACCTCATGCTCAGCAGCGCAACGCCTTAGCCACTGAGCCACCGCGGCGGGTCGTACCTGAAACCTGAAACCTTGGCATCGCGGTAGCGGTCCCACCAGGTCGAGGTGAACGTGGTCAAACCGCGACTCAGGAGTCCGAAATTCCTGTAGTGCAGCCCGAGTGTGGCGAGTCACCTTCACTTGCTGACACGTTTCACATGTCCGAGCCCAACGTCGCACGTCCGCGTTTGACGCCGGGCCAAACGAAGCGTTCTGTTATCAGCCGCTGGGTGGGGCGGACACCTGGTAGGCTGATGTAGTGGAAAGTGTTCAATACCACTCTGCGAAAATTCAGTGGGACAAAAGGTCGTGGGTTGCCTGGGAGGTGTCGCAGGTTAGGGTGCCCTGGATGAAGGGAAGTGCAATCTCTGAGAGCGCGAGTGAACATCTCCCCCTTTCAGTCTTGTCAACTCAGTGTCCTCCCGCTGAGCCGCGGCCATCGCCTCGAAATCCAGGACTTTTGTGCCGGAAGCGTTGACGCGAGACAAGGCGTCGGCTGCTTCGTTTTCGACCCCGAGAACCTGGTGGATGTCTGTAGAAAACTCAGACATGAATGAGAGCTGACGAATTTCTCGTTCTGAGTAGGAGGAACTGTTGTTGTTGAATACGCAGGTGAGGGGCTTGTGGTCTGTCAAGATGTAGAACTCACGACCTTCGAGGAAGTAGCGGAAATGCTTAATGGAACAATAGACTGCGAGCATCTCCCATCCGAAAGTGCTGTACCGTACTTCTGCAGGCTTCAGACGTTTCGAAAAGAAGCCCAGTGGCTTCCACTGTGCACCCTCCTGTTGCTGCAGCACTGCTCCGACCGATGTGGAGGAGGCGTCCACCATGAGGCCTGTAGGTGCTTGAGGCAGTGGATGAATGAGAAGGGTAGCCGCGGCCAGCTCGTCCTTAGCTTTCTGGAAAGCGTTCTGGTGTTCGTCAGACCAACAAAATTCTGGTGCCTTTTCGTCGTCTCGGCGCAGCAGGTCGGTCAATGGCTGGAGTACTCGAGCACAAGCCGGAAAGAACCGCCGGTGGAAGTTTAAGAGCCCGAGGAACTCTCTCAGCTTGCGGAAAGATGTTGGAGCTGGAAACTTCTTGACGGATTCCACCCTAGATTCCTAATGGCATAATGCCTTCAGCAGTGATGTGGTGGCCGAGGAAGTTGAGTGCCTCGACACCAAACACGCACTTTTGAGGTTTCAACACCAGACCGTGCTCATCCAGACGCTGAAAGAGCTAGGAGGAGGTGCTCTTGGTGCTCCGTAGGCGTTCTGCTGGCCTCCAAAATGTCATCCACGTAGACAAAGACGAAAGGAAAACCCCAGGGTGATCTCATTCATGAACATTTGAAAGTTCTGTGCGGCATTTTTAAGCCGTAGCGCATGAGGACAACTCAAACATGCCGAACGGAGTTGTTATGGCTGTTTTTGGTATGTCCTCCGGTTCGACGGGGATTTGGTGGTATGCCGCTACGAGGTCGATCTTGCTGTATATTTTTGTACCTGCCAGCCGCGCACTGAAATCGTGAATGTGTGGCAGAGGATACTGGTGCGGCGCTTGTCGATGCGTTCAAGGCTCTGTAATCACCGCACGGGTGCCAGTTGTATCCGTCGTCTTTAGGCACCACCATGTGCAGCGGCGACGAATGGTTTGCTAGACGAAGGGCGAACAATTCCCAGCTGCAGCATATGCTCGAACTCACTGCGTGCACCTTGAAGCCTGTGGCTGGACAGTCGTCGCGGCCGGGCGGTGACTGGCGGCCCGGTGGTGACGATGAGGTGAGTGACCGTTATGTTTCACCGGCTGTTCCATGTTGCGGGGCTTGATCAGAGAAGGGAATTCGGCCAGGACGTGGTGGTAGGCAGATACCGGCTGGAACGCACAGACGCCAGATGAGCAGATGTTTGACTCCAAACCACGTATTTTGAGGGATGTGTTGTTATCTTTGAGGCACCGGTTCACGTACGCTCCAGGTTAAGTGGCTGAGATAGTCTGCTCTGAGTATGGCGAAATTAACGCCCGAAGCAACGAAGACGAAGCGAAACAGGCGCCTGAGCCCGACGTCTATTGTAAGCGAGGGGAAGCAGTACGTAGGGATGGCATTGTTGTTCACTGCCTGCAGCGACGATGCGTTCTTGCTACGTCGACGACCCTCGGGGGTTGCCGGGACAATAGAGATTTCGGCTCCCGTCCGACTAGCAGGCACGAGTTGTTTACGCGGTCGACTACGAAGAACAGGAGGCTAGGTGGAGGGCCGATGTCGTAAGCCGCTGTTAACAACTGGCAGGAGCGTTTCCCGGAAACGATCAAGGTTGAGTGCAGCGGTTAGCACCCGTGCCGAAAGGACAGCGGTACCAGCAAACTCCGTCCTGTATATCTCGTGACTGGCTTCTCTGGGAAGAGCTGGCTGTCTTGAAGGGGATCGGTTGCGTCGTTGCTCGTCCTGTTGGGGAGCGCTAGATAGCAAAAGTTGCTGCATGGTGTCGGTAAGTTGCCCTTTCTTTTAAGGCGCGACAGTCAATCTGGTTGCTCGTGTGTTTTTGCAGCAGCTATGGGCGCGAAGGTTGGAGTAGAGTATTCCGTGATGCGATCGGCCAGTTGCTCTAGTAGATCAAGGGACGTCTCATTTGAACCCGCGAGAACCACGCGCACCGACTGCGGCAGCCATTTCAGAAAAGTTCACGAAGAAGTGGGAGCTGACCCTCCTGACGCGCGTGCACACCGAGTAGTTGCCGCATCCGGTGCAGCAGTTGGGAAGGTCGTTGGTCACCCAGCTCTTCACGACAGAAGAGCTGCTGAAGTCTGCTTCCTGAGGCGCCTCGAGGCGGTCCAGCTCCGTCTTTTTGAGGGTGTAGTATTGCCTTTGTGGAGGGGGGGTGAAACCAAAACGTCTTCGATAGCGTCGGTGATTTCTGGGGGCAGGGATGCGATGTCGTGAAGGTACTTCGTCGACTGCGAGGTGGTGATGTGCCGGAGCTCAAAACTGGCCTCCACTTGGCTGTAACCAAACTCTTGAATTTGTAGGCCAGACATTAGGTAGCTTCAGTTCTGTGGCGATGACTGCAGGCGTGGAGGCTGCAGTTTTGTCGTTGTTGCTCACCGCGGCGTGTTCGTTGAAGCGTTTTTCGGGTCACCAATTTGTAGCAGCCGGGAATATCGGCTACCGAAGCAAGCGAGGAAAGCAGACGTGGAGCTGGTTTGCAGTTTCAAGTACCACTGTTTATTTTCCAAAGATGCGAGTGCCGGGAGTTCCCCCCGACTAGGGAAAGAAGGGGAACCCCGTGTCCTCTAAAAGAGAGGAAAAAAGGCCCCCCGATTGAGCAGACGGCAACGCCGCCAGGACTAATCCAAGGAGTCGGCGGGATAACAACTTGTTCCCCGAAGACGGTAGGGAGCAGGCGCCGGCGTTGCGAATACCAGTCTTTCACAAAGGCGCGCTGTCGAGAGGCCGGGTGCAGACGGGAGAGAAAGGATTGCGGCTGTGCTAAGCAGCTTCCGTTACAAAACTAAATATATTGTGTTTAGGCCCCTTTATAAAGCACATAACACTATACCAATTACATTGCGCATACGGGATATCGAAAGTGATCATGTTGAGGCAATCTCCCGTTTAGGTGTAATTCTCGACAAATTGTTTTAACTGGAGGCCCCACCTTGACACTCTTAGAAAAATAACTGTCTTATGGCGGTTTTATCCTGACCACAAGGTTTTCACTTCGATTTTGAGAGAATGCGCACTATATAATTTTTGATATTTCACTCGCACTTATAATGCATAGAAGCATGGGGATTCTTTACAGGACGGACATTGAACCAATCTTGCGCCCTTCAAAAACAGCGTTTAGGTTAATTATTTCCGCAGCTCCCTGCTCTCCGTCAAACCTTTGTTCATTCACAGTCAGATAATGCCTGTGATATTGCTACGTGACAATCGTTCAGTTGTGCTACTGCATCAAGTAGTTCACAACAACTCGCCTTTTTGATCTACCAATCTTAGAAAATCTAGTGTAAATAGTCGTTCTTGCTCTCGAGGCAAATATTTAATTCCGCCATCCAGCAACGTATATGGTCAGCGGCGATTGCAGTACACTGGTGTGAAGATATGGAACGAGCTTCCTTGTTTAGTTGTTTTGTCTTTAAGTCAATGTGCTTCCAATTTAACGGCCTATTTAAAGCCTATTTTTTTATTTTTCCCTGTCCTAAAGTAACACTCCTTTTAATGCTACAGATCGCTGATCATATTTATGTATTGCTACGCAAGCGATAATCTTGTATTATTCTCGGTATCTTCTTGTCTTGTTTCCTGGCTAGCCAAATATCTTGATCAAGAGTTTTCACAAGATCGTGCCTTAACCGTTGATTCGGAATCTTTCTGGTTGATTGTTGTTATGTTTCTTTTGGTTTGCTCCTCAAGGCTACCTTTACTTTTAAACATTTTTGCCTTAACTTGTTGTATGCGTGCCTATACTCCCCTAGGTCAATCTCTATGGCTTGAATAGGGCCAGAACTTATCGAAGACTAAGGACCCAAACGTCGTTGTTTGTATTTTGTACCTGTGGAAGCTGCACAACAAGCAATTTAAATTTAAATTACGGATTCCATCACTCTTTTTTGCCGTCCGGACGACACGTATTGACCTGCCGAAATTGCAATCCCTGATGGGTGTGCATGCCGGGGTTGGTTTTCTGCAAGCCTAGAAGTCGCTAGCAGCAATGAAGCCCATGCACTTAGGTGATGTACCGCTACCTCCAAGAGGCATGAATTTTGACATCCAGCTTCAATGCCCTCGCGCAATTAGACGGCGCGCCGGGCGAAGGTACGGGCGTACCAAATATATGTTCAACTAACGGCTGCCAGACGCACAGAAAGAAAGCGCAGCGACATGCCAAGCAGGCTCATGAACACAGGTAGAAATCCTTTTGCGCGTCCTTCAACCGCCGGAGGCCTATGTCCTCTCTACGTAGGGCAATGAGTGAGCAGGTAACACCTGCGCGGCAGCCATGCCTGTTGAAGTCATTAGGGCTCCATGGAAACCGCTTAGTTAGAAGTTGAGGAGGGCTTCTGCATGTAACTTTTTTACTACGATCAATTGCGTCGTGTCTGCTACGCGTATCCAAGCCCGAACTTCCCGCTATTAACTTCCCGCAATTACCGTAACGTATTCTAACATCGAATGACGCTAATGAGGCGTATGATCAGTTTATACCGATAATAATAAACGCCTAAACGAGTATTCTGTTGCCCTATAAAATGCAAAAAAGTTTTCTGCTCATCATAATCCATGGTTAACGACTAGTGTACTTAAGAGCATGCGGAAAAAAAGATAATTTGTATGAAAAGACTAAAAAGCAACCGTATAATATCAAACTCAGAGCCCGCTACACAAAATATTGCAAATGTACTAAACAAACTGTCAAAAGAAGAAAAACGAAAACATTATGAAGAAAAAATTGAGCAAGCCCGTTCTGATGTAAGGAACCGATAGAAAGTATTTAAATCATTTCTGAATCATACGAATGAGGCACTATCTCTGAGCTTCAGTCATCAGGGTCTGTATACAATCACCCCTTAGATATCGCCAACGACCTAAATGAGTTTTTTGTTCTAACATATCATGCTCACCAGTAATTCTCGTGCAGCACCACCAGCGTTCTTTACAGACATTTTTCTCTGTTTCTAACTAGCCCGGATGAAGTCATCAACACCATAAAAGAGACTAAAGTACAAGTGCCGGCCTCGACCAAATGGACCTTTGCCAATAATAAATGGATAGTTCACCTGGATAGCTTAACCACTTGTTCACATTATTAATCTTGTTTTTCAAAGCAGGTGTATTTCCAGCCGAACAAAAACAGCTAAAGTCACACCGGTACTTAAAAAGGGGACTGAACTTTATCTCCAATAAAGGACCAAGTTCAAATTTTCCGTGTTGTAGCAAAATAATAAAAAATGCATTGATCGGCGTTTAAACAACTCTTTATCAAAGTTCCGCACCTCATAAAATCACCAGTTCGGCTTCCGCGCCGGTCCATTCACTAATTCCTGTTTTACTGTCTTTCACTGACAAAATTAAATATGCAATGGATTCAGGAAATTATGCTGGAGCCATCATCGATTAATCTAAGAAAAGCTTTCGATTCGATAATCATACCACTCTCTTTGATAAACTTGCTGCAATAGGGCGTTGTAGGTCTGCTCTGTCAGTACTTAAAAGCTACTTATCTGGTAGAAGACAAGCAGTGGTGTGTCTCACAACATCTTTCAGACTTTCAAACACAAAGGCGTGCCCCAGGGCTCAATTCGTGGTCCTCTCCTCTTCTTGATATACATCAATGACCTGCCTAATATGCTTCTAACTCCGAACCCACCTTGTACGCCCACGAGACTACAATATTACCTACTGACAAATGCTCTTAATGCCTCTGACAGAAAAACTTACCTCTGACGTTACAACATTTGCTATGGTGTCGCCAAAACTGTTTGCATATCAACACATCTAGAACAATATTCATGATCTTCCATTCCAGTCAACGGCACCTTACACATAAACCGATAAAAAGTATTAGTCATCACACCGATCAAGTAGTCAACCAACGCATGTTTCTTGGGGTTGTTCTTGATGGTCATTTACAATATACTCAGCACATTACATATTAAGGACGAAAGCTCCTCATGGCATCTGGATATTACTGAAAGAACACCATTTTTTTCACGTGTATCCACCTTACTTCCCTTTACTATGCTTTTATTCATAGCCCTTTTGCGGTCTGCTTATATTCATGGGGTAACACATGCCCCACTCATTTGATTCCATTACAACATACCCAAAACCAGGCCGTTCGCATATTAACTTAACGCCCGTAACGCACCCATGCTTCTTCATTACTTCGTCAGTTGAGTATATTACCTATCAATGAATTATTCAACTATAACCTAACAATCTTGCTCTTTAGTCATTACATAACATGGATCCATTGAATGTTTTCACCCGGTTAAGTCTTGTTATCTTAAATTCCATTACGTTTGCCTCTAATCATAACTTGCTCTTACCTCTCGCTCACACTAATTATCGAAAACTGACCACTTTGCAGCTCTCGTGCTTTGGAATTCCCTGCCAACTATCGTTAAACTCTCTTCGTCGTTACATGTATTTAAAACAGGTCTTCTTGAATTTTATATGCAGTAATAACACATTCACACTTTTTTATTGTTTTTGTGCAACTGCCTGTCTTCTGTTTACCCTGGCTATGTGTTATTTGTTGATTTATTTTATCTACTGCCAATATCAAAGGTACCATCGAATATGCGCCTTACTTACAGGAGGTCCCCTTTCAGCTCTTGGCTCTGGAACCTCCTTCTGTAGGGTCACTCATGCACACTGTATCATTGAACAAACAAACACCTTTTCTGATTCTGATTCCGATTCTGACATTTTATATTCAATTGAATAGTTTAGCGGCGCCCCTGGCATCCTGCAGGCGTTGTTCTTAACCATGTGATAACGAACTAACGTACCCTATTTACAATACGTTGCTTCTAGAGCTCGATAGACCCTTCTGGACACATTAGTCCAAACAGAAAGGGTGGTTTTGCACCCCACCATCGCAAAACAAACCATCTGGTTGCATTGGTAAACCTTGGCTAATCTCCCCTTGCACGTGTCTTCTTACCGCCCTATTACCCTTGGCCAGGTGTCTTCGTAAGGTCATCGGAAGGATGATAGTCAAGCGGCTGCAGTAGTACTTCTAATGCCACAGTACATATGCGGAAGCTATTGCCGGTTTCTCCCGAAGGCGTTCTTCTATCGACTGTGTGGTAAATTTAGTAGCGCCTGTACAGCAAGAACAAGCTGCTAACGCCTTTCAGATAGCCGTATGTCTTGCCGTCAAGGGCACCTATCACAATTCCCTTCATAAGGGTGTTCTATTCGCCCATCAGCACTTCGGACTGAGTGGCCAAAGTTTCATATACATCCCAAAACTTCTTCTGCGGAAAATTATTTCTGTTTTAACCGAAGACAGCCCTACATTGCCGCGCATCATTAAAATTGGTTTTGCTCAAGGCGGTGTGCTAAAGCCCAAACCTTTTCAACAAACTTTTAATGGTATTTTTACACGCCTTCCCGAAAACTATCTGTGCATTCTATTTCCGCCGATGACATCTTACCCGAAGTAAGGTGCTTCAATAGACATCAGCTGCAACCACAACGTCAAAAATCAGCCAATGTGGCCATGGCCTATGCCCGGAAGCAGAACAGAGTAGTTACAGGTTCTGCGCAGTGGTAGAATTACCCGTAACCCATGTCTCGGTATCCCGTAAACGATCAATAAATGTCGATACCTTACTCCAGACTTCACACGTTTCCTGCCGTGGTCATCGACAGAAACGTGACATTAAGCACACATGTAGCTTTCTTAAAGACAAAAGTCACCGGCATTCTCCACATAACCACATTTCTTGCCGGAAAGGCGTCCGGCACATTTATCATAAAAATGGTGCAGCTCTACAAGTCATTTTATCTGGGAGTCTTGTGTTCAGCTCGCCAGTGATCTCCAGTGTGTGCTTCACTAAAATTCGGGCAATCCACAGCAACCAAGCGCCAGCGTTTCGCACGTGTCTGGGTTTCCCGCCGTGTGGGTCAACAGTGGAAAAAAAACCATTTCCAAATACCATTCCATATCAATGTATGTCACCACTGCAACTCTTTGCCTACACATCAGCCACGTCACGATGCTAAAATATCAGCAACTTGCCAAGCTTCCTCAAATTCGATCACGCTTTTAAATTTCAGCGATGGTCTCACCGTACACGGCTGAGATACTATCAAGGTACGCGGTCATAAAAATGGTGCAGCTGTACAGGACACTTTATCTGGGAGTCTTGCGTTCAGCTCGCCGGTGATCTCCAGTGCGTGCTTCACTAAAATTTGGGCAATCCACAGCAACCACGCGCTAGCGTTTCGCACGTGTCTGGGTTTCCCGGCCGTGTGGGTCAACAGTGGAAAAAACCCATTTCCAAATACCATTTCAAATCAATCTATGTCACCACTGCGACTCTTTGCCTACACATCAGCCACGTCACGATGTTAAAATATCAGCAACTTGCCAAGCTTCCTCATATTCGATCACGCTTTTTTAAATTTCAGCGATGGTCTCACCGTACACGGCTGGAGATACTATCAAGGTACGCGGTCATAAAATGGTGTGCATCTGTACAGGACATTTTATCTGGGAGTCTTGCGTTCAGCTCGCCGGTGATCTCCAGTGCGTGCTTCACTAAAATTTGGGCAATCCACAGCAACCACGCGCCAGCGTTCGCGCGTGTCTGGGTTTCCCGCCGTGTGGCTCAACAGTGGAAACAAATCCCCATTTCCAAATACCATCCTATGTCAACGTATGTAACCACTGCGACTCTTTGGCTACACATCAGCCACGTCACGATGCTAATATGTCAGCAACTTGCCAAGCTTCCTCAAATTCTACACGCTTTTAAATTGCAGCGATGGTCTCACCGTACCCGGCTGACATACTATCAAGGTACACGGCCGCAGTCACACTGTTCCCCGAGGTGTGGCGCCTGGCAACCCGCGAGATTTGTCTTCATTTTTTCAGGCATAGGAAACAAGGCCCGACTTGCCGCTAGTAGCCCTCAAATAGCTTTTCATGCCCATATTGTGGGAGCACCACAATTACCGGAAACATATATATACACAGATAGATCTGTAACATCCTCGATATAAATCAGGAGCGGTGGTAATATCATCAGGGTTAACCAAAATTCCAGTCAGTGTCGCCCATGTCACCAGCTCGACGGCTACTGAACTTGCAGTCATGATTAGGGATTTTCAGTGCATCATTGACGCGTGCTTCTCAGACGTGCTTTAAATGTGATGATTCGCCAGCTTCTCAATGAAACTATGTAAGCTATGGTCATTCCCACAAACTGGTGATATATATATTCGAGATATATGTCACACGCCTTCATAAAGGGCCACATTTTATTTTAGTGGAGGCCATGTCACTGTGTAATCACTGCCAACGCTTCGGATGATGCATGCAGCTGCTCTCCGCACAGGCCATAACAATGAAAGCACCCGCCTTGTTTCCTCTCTTAAATACCAAGGCGCTATAGTATTTCGTGAGTTCGCACGCAAAACCTCCATTAGTCAGGGCAATACACCGGACTTTGTGCATCTGCGCGACCGCAACCGGGACTCTCTACTCCAGCGCCATCTTCCGTGTAGGAAGTCTCAACCACGGCATATGTCTCTTCGTAACCTGGTTAGGAGCGCCCTTCGCGGAAGCCTACTCCTACCTCGTTGGGATGGCCAGAGGTGTCCTCTGCGACTCTTCCACCGCTGAAGAGACAATCGATCATGTGCTTTGTCGTTACCCCTGCGTTTTTTGGAAGACGCGTGTCCCCCGCCGATGTCTGCTGGTTGAACGATCAACTGTTCACAGTAAAGATAGAAAATATATCATTCCTTCATTGTATAGTGACCTCTAATAAATATGGAGCTGAAGCTGGATCAACTACACGTATTTATTTATTTATTTGCCATTTATTTATAAATAATTCAAGTGGGCTCTCGCCCGCATGAATAACTTTCTTATTTAGAATAAACATCAAAGTAGTTGTACCTAGTGATGCAGTGTGTAACTGTTTGTTATCACATTGTTCAATTCATTTTCTCAGAAATTTCTTTCGCTGTTTTTCAGGGGTCTCTTCAGATAATATTCAACTGAAGCCACGGAATCCGTATTCCCAGTTGGTCAATCGAATTATGAAGAAATTCTTGACTCCCAAATTTTGGAGCATTATAAAACTCCCAGACATCGACCGCGGGGATGCACAAGTTTACGGTGGCACATTTGTTCCACCCTACGCTGTCTGGTTGCCTAGTTTTAACATATTCGCTCCCAAAAGGGGCGAACTGGTACTGCAGTTGACAGTAACCGTGAAGCACTTCATGATTACTTACAATGGGAGGACAACCTTCTTATTCATCAGCCACACTTCCAAGTGGCGGTTTATATCCAACGGATCGTCGTTTCGATTGAAATTTCATTGTAAGTAAGCTGGAAGGTATTTTGACAGCACGTTAGGTCAATTTAAATAATAGTCACTCTAAAAAACGATTTTGCGATGACCGTGCTATCAGTATCGCAAGTTCCCCGTTCATATGAGGGTTTCACGACAATCCCATAAAGTGTGCTGACTTGGATACTATGCATATACATTTGTGCTGCTCTCTCTTGTCAATGGGTCAAGAAAGCATAACAATATTCTTTTTCAGGCGCGCCTACACAGTGAATCCATGTTAATGGGTCATGTTGGTGAGGTCAACACAAAATGTTTTGGCACAATTGTGCTTCACCTTACCACAGACCTTTTTGCCGTCGTTTCTGTACTCAGGTAGCACCCTCCTCTTAGCATTAGATCCGAATTTCTTGAATAACAGCGAGGCAAACTCGGGAAAAGTAAAAACCCACAATCGCTACATCATCTTGTCTAGAGTGACGCAACGTCATGCCCTAAAGTTATAAAGTCATGACGTTCGGACCATCACTGTAGCGACCACGACGTTCTCCCCATTACTGCATGAGAGCGCTTGTTGTTTGTCTCCTACTTCATTCAAGGTTTCTCCGCTGTTTTTCAAGTCGTATGGTGTACCCAGCTAGCCCAAGGTCAACCTATAGTGCAATAAATGTACAATTTATGAACTCACCTCGCCAGTAAGAGGTGCTACCTGTCCAACTATCAGTTTCCAACGAATACTGTTTTTTAAACGAAGATTTCATCGCGTCACATATGTCGTCTACAAAACACAGAGAAAGCAATAGAAGATGCCAATTTTCTCCAAGTTTGATGGTGATCCCCCGTGAAGCAAAGACAAATAAAACGTTTTCCGTGATCAGAATCAAAACTGGGTGCCTCGCCTTACAAATCTAAGGTCTGTTCCTTTGCGCTATTCCGATATATTCTCTTTTTTATTTTGTGATAATACGGCGGTCGGTCGTCGAAGCAGTTTGAATTTGAGAGGCATGCCTGGATTTGCAAAAAAAGCAAATGCCACCCCTCCGTCTAACGCTGACGAGGTGATGAACGTTAGTGAAAGCTATGGCATTGCTGTATCAGTAAAGCACATGAAAGCAAAACTGCAATGTAGTAAAACCTCCCAATAAGAAACAGGTTCGTTGGCGCTCTAGTTGCATTTGGAAAGCTTTGCGTTCCCCCCTCGTTTTTTATTTTGACAGACGGGTAGTAATTTGTTTTAATGACTCCGCAACAACTATTACCACATTATATGGGTTTCTATTGCTCATGCCGGGACGTACCTCAACGACGTGCTATCAGATAATAACTAACAGAAAGCCACATTGTGAGCGCAGAATTTTCTCTTAAATGTTAAATCGATTGCAAATCCTTTCAAAGCCACACGTTTCTATTAGGCAGAAAAAGAAACGAATAAAAATTACGACGGGTGGTCACCTATCCAAATAATTATTCGGAAGACTCGATGCGCATTCTCTTGATACGCGGAAGAACTAAGAGTGCAACCGAACAGTCCCATTTGACTTGTCTTCACGACGGCGACATTTTAAGCTCAGTTTTGTATTGCGGAAGTTTTAGCTAATCAGCGTAATACTATCTACACATATACAACTCTATATTCGAGAAGATACCAAAGAAGTGGCGGTGATTCGAACTCTGTGTCCATGAGGCAAAGTCAGGGGTTCGGCCGAGGTGCGTGCCGCAGGAGGCAAGTGTGCACGAGGCTAAGTCTTGTAGGGCAGGCAGCTTTTAAACAAAATTGTCGTGCTCTGGCTTGCTTAACATGAGTGGGGCAGAAGGGGCACTTCCAGTCAAACGGCACATAGTACTGGGGTGGCCAGGTCCTTGTCACAGCCGGCGTAAGGATCACCTCCAAGCACAGTCGTCGGAGCATGACTTCATATAAGTATCAGAACCCGCCAGGGAGATCCGTACTGCACAAAGGTATGGGTGCGTACGCGGTACATCGAAGATGTTCTTTTCCACTGACGAGGCGAATATCCGCTGAGGAAGGGGCCAGTGGAGCGGGATATTGTAAACTCACAGGCTGGTACCAGCATCTGCAGCATCCATTCTACTGCGGCTGTTGCGTTAATGGCCATGACACGCGAATACGGCTGGGGTCAATGTCCACTATGCCCTGGATTTCTAACGCCCCTTTGCTTGAGGGAAATGTTAAAGCAAAGCTTTCTACCTCTACGAGCCAACGGTTCTTTCGCGGTGTGAGACAATCAACTCCCATCCCAAACGCAGCAGGGGTTGACGCGAGGGGGACGGGCGGAAGGTTTCACTCATGGAGCATATCGTAGATGACGCGGCGAATGTGCCCAGCGTTCCCCGCGATGAGGTGCCGCCTCATCGGCGGGCGCGTCGGCGGAACGGCTTTTGCCATCGGCTTTAGTGACGGTTATTTTGGGATTGTTTTGGCGCAGCTTCGCGTTCATTGAACGCTTTCTTTGCATGGCTTGATTAACTTGTTCAACAGCACCTCCTGGGTAACCCCGCAACCCGACGTATTTAAGTGGCCGTACGGCAACGATATGTTAACGATTGGTTTGCAGGGCGGGAAAAAAAAGGCTCAAACCCCATACAGACTTCTGGCAGCTAAACAAACGCTAGCTTTTGCGCACTGCTTCCACGAATGGGACTCCGTTTTCTAAATTGGGGAAATACCAATTCGGTTGTTTTTAAGAGTATTACAAAAGGCTAAAGCAGCAAACTCGTTCTGATAAATAGCGATTTTAAAGTTCTCTCAGCTTTCTCGCAAATATCCACTTACTAAACTAACTAGTTTAAGTAGGAATAAACTGGAATCACTAACCTCGCATGCCGAATTGTGTCGGTGTCTGCGCTTCTGTCAAGCGGTGGTGTAGCCCCGATCTAGCACATCAGCATTGACACGTTCAGCTGTCTCATCCTTCGAAAGACGCTCTTTTCCTTTTTTTTCGGCCGACTCACAGAAGGGCACCAGTGTCGGCGTCCGCCGTTCTAGCCCGGCCTCGCCAACGCTGCTTCGTTTGAGGAACCCGCCTGTGCGAGGTCCAGGTAACGGCTGGCATATTCTCTGGTTGCACTCGTTGTAGAGCACGGCTTCGCATTCAAATGATGTAGCATGCGCAATTGTTGTGGGTGTTGTTCAAGCTTTGCTTTCCAACCAACTTCACAGGGCGGATTGGAGCCACATTTTTTTCAAAGCTCTCAAACAGCAGCGGATAAATGCGTGCAGACAAAATCTTAGTTGAAGCTGTGGTGTTAAGTACAGTTGTGTGCAGATGAGCACCCCGCATTCTAAGGAGCACAGCTTGGGTGGATGGCCACTTTTTCGCCGTGGTGTTACGTTCACGTAATAAGGGCGGGAGCCATGTTCGGGAACTACGGAAGTATGGAGCAAGCTTCGGATGCGCTGGCGTCGGACAAACATCCCCGCAGAGGAAGTGGCAGAACTTTCCATAAAAAGCGGAGCCAGAGCATCAACCACTCGGAGGTAGATTGCGGGAAATAGGTTTGTATCTGTTAACTGGTGAATCTTAAACCGTGATCTTATTGTGGCGTTAGATAACAGTAGGACTGGTGAAATGGTCATGTAGGCTGGAAGAGCAGCCGCATATGGGATAACTGTAAGGCAGGTGAAATGGCCATGTAGGCTGGAAGAGCAGCCGCATATGGGCTGAGGGTTTGATTTGTGACGCGCGTTTGACGGCGATCACGAACTAATTCATCAAATGTGTTCATCGGTGCTTCGCCTTGGAGAATTGGAATGAGGTGACGGCTGGTAGGACAGTTATGGCTTCGCAAAGCCGAATTGTTGAGTCTAAGAGAAGCGCCCGGTCTGACTCTGTGAGATAGATGAATTGATCCTGCTACAATTTGCGCGGCTAAAGAATGGCTCGAACCAGCATGTGGATCATCTTGGATGCTGCACGACCAACTTTGTGAGAAAGTAGACAAAACAGGTGCAGCGACCTTGATGCTGTATGCGTGGCAGAGTGAATTCAAAGTTTCGCAGAACCGGAAGCTGCGATATGAAACCCTATTACTGGAGAGTAGACGTTGTTTGTATAGGCGTGCCTTGCAACAGAAGGCGGATAGGGAAAGCAGCTGAGCGGTGACGGCTCCATGCGTGGGCCGCGGTAAGTAAGGCTGTATTGGTAGGGGAGAGGTTGAGGCACAGATACGTGCACCAAGAAGTGTTGTCACCTAGAGCGTCTGGCAGGCTTCCCTCTTGGAGATGAGTGTCCCGGTGAACCCACCAGACCATGATGTCGTCTGCATATAAGATGTCATTGACGTGTGGAGTGGAGTCGAGTCGCCAGGCAACATGGATCAATGCAATATTAAAAAGTAAAGGGACCAGAACAGACCCCTGAGGGACACAATGGCGGAACTGAAGTGAACCGGTGGGAGACCTATTGAGGCGAATAGAAAGGTGCGATTTTGTAAGGAGGAGATGAAAGCACGTGGGCGTGATTTCAGGTGAGTGAGATAAGATACGTCAATGAGGCGGCGTGACCAAGGTGGACTTTCTGGACGTCCATACCTACCACAGAACGAACATGATGGGACCGGCCTCCAATGAAGGTAATCTCGAAGATGTGGTCCAGACCATCTTCCGCCACCAAGCTGGCGACGAAATTCTATTTGGCATGACTGGTAGAGATGATGATCGTCGAGCCACCACTGACGCGTGTGGGGATCAGTCGCTCAAAAAACTTCCAAATTTCGTTCGTTAGTGTGATTGGCCTGGAGGTTCCGGATGTCGGTGCTTGGTTTTCGCGGTTTTTAAATAGTAATAACATCCGCGTGAAGCCAGGCCATACCCGATTGTATGCCTGTAGGAGTCCCACAAAAAAAGGCTCTTCGAGATTCTCGAAGGATTCGTAGTTAACTCCGTCAGGGCCGGGAGCACTGCTGAGTGGAGCCATGTCAGTCACTGTGGTTGATTCTGCCATAAAATTGGTGATAGTTTACCGGCAGTTGCTACTTCCATGGAGGCGCAAAGGCCCTGTCGGAATTGTAAATATAGGGGGCATAATGGCTGTAAATTCTTTTTAAAGCAAAACTTTTTACCTCTACCCCCCAAGGGTTCTTTTGCGACCGTTGGTGTCACCAGAAAACTCCAGCGAACAAATAAAAGAATTTACGGCACCGCCGGGAATCGAACCTGGAACTAATAGACCAACAAAGCGACAGCCCGTTGTCCTTCCGATTTAGCTACGAGCCCACACGAAGACAGGGAAGACAGGTGGTGTACTCACCAAGTACATGACGGGTTTACCCCCTGCGTTCTCGCTGAATGCCCACGTGGAAGCGTCACGCGACCACTCACACCCGTCTAGCGGCCGTGTGCGCACCTTGCTCATGTGCTAAGAGTTACGAAAATTAAAGGAAGCTCACCCCAAGGCATGGCATCTTATTTCTAGTACGCCAATGGGCTAAAGCCTGTGGCCTCCAGTGTTCACGTAAAAAATCACAGCTCCTTGTCGTCCGCCCCTCACGCCAAAGCAAGGAATAAATTCAAATACGCCTTAATAGCCCGGGCCATCAATCCACGCCCCGGCATCAAGATTCTAGACCTACATTTCGAGGCTAACACCAAGGGTGACATCTCCTTGCATCGCCTCAAAAACAGCATTAATCAAATCATACACATGATCAGGCGAGTTGCCAATTGAAGCGAGGCCTAAAGGAATCCGGTACCTTTCGATTAATTGAAAATTTTGTCCTGTCGAGAGTACTTACGTCAACCCCATGTCTTCTTCTCGACAAGGAAGACATGAGATGCTTTATATAATGATTAGAAAGGTGGTCGAGTGGGCCATTGGTCTTCTCATGAGTGCGTCCACACAGAGGCTGCTTAGCACGGGACTCCACCAACACGGTGGAAGCAGCTGATAGAAGGCCATCTTTCAAACCAGAAGGTCCGACTCAGAGCTGCGGTGGGTAACCAACTGCTTCAACAGATTGGCTGGGCAGCCCAGAAGTCACTCCGCTTGACGTACTCCCAGACTCTTGGCGACTCCTAAAACTAAAGAGGCTCCCTTTGCTTAGAATATGAACCCCTCACATGACGAGGGTCACCGAAAGCACGGGCTCAAGCGCTAAACACCGCCCTCGGTGGGGATCACGCAGTTATATCTGCACAGACGCCTGCAACTATCGAGGGTAGTAGCAATACGCCATCATATCGTGGCTACCTCCAGAACCAACCTCCTTGCGTGTACCTCGCTTGGGACCCAAGAAATGACGGCCGCAGAAGAGGCAGCCATCACTTTGGCTCTCACTCAACCAGGGGTTCGGAGGGTAGTCCCCGATTTCCAGCAAGCCTACTGGAATTACCAGTCTGGTTGCGTGTCCTGACCTGCACTGCGCGTGCTAAAAACCACTCCCCAAACGGTTACATTCAGCTCATCTTGACACCCCCTCACGCTTCAGTGGAGGGCAACAACACGCCCACCCAACAAGCCTGCGCTTTTACCTCCCGTGCTATGGAGCTGCACGAGGACAGTCACCCGCTTGTCACGTTCAGGGAGATAACCCAGCATTATCGCCTTCTGAGACAGACCGTACCTTCGCATTACCGTGACCTTTCCAGAGAACAACAATTACCCTACGAATCATACAATCGGGGCTCCTTCCCGCAGCATGGCGTCTTCACTTAATGCATCCGAATCGCTACGACGCTGAATGTAAATTTTGTTCAGAAGTAGGAACACTCTGCCCGTAATCGGGTGTGCGACTTTAGCCCTGAGCACCCTCCTCTCTTTCTGTCAACTACCCAACAAGAGCAATGGGAGATG
Organism: Haemaphysalis longicornis; assembly: GCA_013339765.2. Classification (NCBI taxonomy): domain Eukaryota; kingdom Metazoa; phylum Arthropoda; class Arachnida; order Ixodida; family Ixodidae; genus Haemaphysalis; species Haemaphysalis longicornis. The sequence goes on from CM023450.1 coordinate 174,384,412, forward strand.
CTGCTTTCCAGCCCCTCTCTACCTACCCAGCTTCAGCGGGTGGACGGAACACAGAACGCGCGTAGTGCATATGGGCCCCCAGACGAAGGAATCACTCCCCAGGGCAGCACTCTCCATGGGCCGTTCAGAAATTTGAACAGAAGTATTTCTTCCTCCTCCGCCTCCTTCTGTGCCGCAATCTCGTCGCCTCCGTCCGCGGCGCAGAGACGGAGAAGTCAGATCGCCTAACACCGGGTTGGAGCTTACTTTAATTTATAAAAAAAGTTTCCACTTTTGGGCTACACCAATACAATTCAACCAAACACCGTTCATGCATCATGCATTGATTTAACCTTACCAAGAATATCTTTTGAAGTAATAAATGGTGTGGTTAAGTGCATTTTACTTCTCTCTGGTTTTACTATTTGTGGAGCGATGTGAGTGAATTAAAGTGACGTCGCATGGGTAATCGTTATGGGTGCCGTTTACAGCTTTGCTTTCCAACCACATTCACGGGGTGGATTGGCGCGATTTTTTTCTGCTGGAATTATCATCGAGTCCTTCCAAAATTCATTTCACCTCATTAAGAAGTATGCTTAGTAGCTCTTTATAAACAAATCTTTCGTTTTGTGCCCGCCTTGTAAAGCACCCAGTTTTGCTGGTTCCCCTTCTTCAAAGTGCGAAACGGCAGCGAATTTTTCGACGCGCAGGATCGCCAGCCCACAAACCAAAAATGTGTCTTTATACGAGAGTGGCATTTATTAAGGCCGTGCGATTTTAGATCGCGCTAGTTTCTAGATGCCCTTTATAATATCTGGTGATGTTTCGAAGAATTACTGGGATGCAGACGCGGCCAAATGGGAAAGCCCTGTCGGCACTATGGTGGCGGAGGCCATGAGTCAGCCGACGATTTTGCGGCGGCTCGTTTCAGGACAAGCCCACCCAGCATTGTTTTATCTGCCGCGTGTTGATCCTCGACCACATTATTTTTATTTGCCTTACTCTTACAGGGGAATGTGCGCGAAATTTCTGTTACATTGGCTTGTTCAGGGTAGTGATCCATATCCGCGATATGGCACCGACAAGCGTAATTGGTGTGCTGACAGGTATCAAGGCTACACAATATTGTGTGTATGCAGAGAACCGATTTAGGTCACAGCGCATATCCGGGCCACCGTCATCTTAAGAAACGGTGTATACGGAGGCGCTGCTAGTAAATTTATGTTGGTTGAATTACAATCAACTCTACCGACATGGATGCTTCGCCAAGCTATTATATAAAACACACCTGGCGTTCATACACACCGAATATTGCCGACTCAAATAACGTCAGAAGCTTTTAAACTCTTTTTTATACGCCTTATTTGTGAGCACACTGACTGCTACGCATAAATATCCGTTTCCTGTTCCTACAACACCTAAATCCTAGCCTTTAACGCACCGTAATAGCACCGGCGACAGTGTGGAGGCTCCGAGAGCGACCCGCGGCTGCCTTCAAAACTAGGCGATAGGGAGCGTCTAGTAGAGCCCCCTACAGTTCACGCTCGTAGCGTATAATTTATTTTTCCGCTGATCACTAGGTACACCGCTACACTGTACGCATATGACTGTGTGTTCGGCGTTCCCGTTTTACGTAAAAATGACGATGTTTTGCTGACAGGCCTTGACATTTCTGCAAGTTATGGTGATAATATTCGTCCTAAATACACGGTTCATCCATATACAGTTTTCCAATCAAACAAATAAGCCAGCAGATTTATACGCAGTAACTGGAACTGCTTTGCAAACAAATGATCAGGTTATATATCTTGATGTCACTTTGAATAGGCCTGTGCACGAAGACAGAGTAACGCCGAAGGCTCCCCGCTGTTATCTCAATTGCTAATAAACCGCAAGGATGTTCCTACGGAGGTTGAGAACTCTTTGCATTACTAACACTGGTCGTTTCTTTGAATGTGCTAGCCAACTTGAGACCCATTCAGTAATTGTACATTTATTTTATTAGTTGTGTCAATGTCCTACATATTCCCTTCCGATGTGTTGTATGTACTTATTCACACACAAAAAAACGCATGCTCAACTAGATCATCCTTGAGAATACATATGATAACGTGATCTGTAACAATGCAGCGATATTAACTTTACAGAACATATTTAAAAGTACTTTCTATGTTATTCTTGCACAGGTCGACTTCTGGAATGAAGGTAATAAAATTTGAACCCAAAATAGATTACTTCGACGTAGGATTCAAATTTGTGGGCAGCAACTCCGAAATAGCAAATTCATTAAAGACCTCATAGCAGCGAACATTAAATCATCATTGTCCGGCTACCTAGAAAGCCAATTCGTAAACATGGTACAGAACAGCTGAGGGAGCATTTGAGGAGTACACAAAAAAGCTGAGTAAGTTTGCATTTTTACATATAGAGTATATCTATAACTTATGCAGCAATTAATATTACTATTTTGATGCACCCACGGGGTAGTGCCCGTCTGAATGACTGATTTATTCATAACGCCCAGCCTAAGGAGGTGTATATATAAACTTGAACTTTCGTTGTTGCATTCCTTGTATAGCGGAGGGACACTTTGGGGCGTCTACAGATTCCGCAATTTATGTTCGGCGGGTTGATATATATCGAAGTGTTTTTTCTGATATATTTTATCCTGGCGATACACAGAAACAATTTTAAGGATTTTGCCACTGTAACGCGGCTAAAATGGCGGGAGTATTTTTTTATATTACATCTTAAAGGACTGTAAAGAAAATACGGGTTATATCAATGCCCAGCACGTCTGCTTATTATGCGAGCTTGTTAATTTTGGCAACACCAGAAATTCTGGGGTGAAAAATATTCCTTTCTCTCAAAAAGTAAAAAGGCCTAAATATTTTTTCTAGAAATTACTCATCATATCTCACGCATTTAAAAGACATCCAATTAGTTTTTGCTGAGGGGCAGCCATGCAGATTCTGTAAAGTTTTATTCGATTTCTCCTAAACAACACTTCCAAGGGCTAATCTGGATTTAGGCTAAATTAAGTGTTTTGCGGACCCTTGACGATGAGTGTTCCCGCCGTTGATATGTGCGATTGGTTGTATTTACAAATCAACAAAACCACTGTCAAGATTTTGTTCGTTAGTACAAAAAGTGTCACCGGCATTCTAAAATTTGCACGGTCTCATGAAGTGAGAATTGTTAAGATGTTTTGTTACCACCCACTGCAAAATTCTGGGCTTGCAGATGTGAACTTCCAGGAGTACTGCCTAATTTTTATGAAGACACTCCGTTCTGCTCTATTTTAGAGCGCTACTTAAGCGTCCGCTTGTGTTTTCATGTCCCGTCGTCTATCGTTTTAACCGTAGCGAACAAAGGTGGACTCGCAGACAAAAGACATACAATGAGCGGAGAGCGGAATATCAAAGTAGTGCAAAAGTTTTGAAAAGGGGGGGCGGCGGTATGCCAAAGAGTCCCGCAAAGATTTAGCGAGCAGGACCGGGGAAAAAGAAAGTAGGGCGGTAGGCGCGAACAGGGTTCCCCAAGGCGACCGGCGATGTGGCAACGTCAGAACATACTCTGCGCTCTGGCCCGTTTGCTGATAGGCAGGTCACTTCGTGAGGCGCAACCGATAACGCACCGCCACCCAGGAGACTGTAGTTTGTCGTGCGCACACATATCGCACTAGGGTTTATTGTACTCCTCAGCAAATTTTTACACAATCGCCTTAAGAGAGTGAGAATAATCAGCCGCGTATTGGCATGCTTTGTTAAAAATAACGACGAAAGGTGAGAGTTCTGCTGTCCCCTGCACCTAACTACAGCTCGTATCCTCCCTTCAGCTCTACATGATGTTCTCCTGCCCTCTCAAAAGTTCCGTGCAGAAATGAATAGACTTTGGGAGTTGCATACAATTTTCTATTGTCCAAGCTGCACGCGTGCCACGTTCTGCGATGTGCGCGACTGTTTGACGCTCCATTCTTGAGCGTTGTTTTTGTAGCAGCAGATCTGTTAAAGCTTGAGCTTGGTCGGGCGGCGTTGGCAAAATATGCTTGCAAAAAAAAAATTCGAGGAAAACGAGCGCGGCGTCGTACAGGTGGGCACCACGTGAGAATTTGCAAAAAATACCGAGCGCAAGTGAGCGCGTGCTTACCAGCAACTGCCGAGCTGTGCCAGCTCCCGCGCTGGCTTTATAAAGAAAAAAGAAAGAAATCCCGAGCGCACGTGTGTTAAGCCATCCCTTCACAATTCACATGGGGAAAGAGAGAGAGAGAGAAGAAAGTCTTATTCCTGGTGGCCAGGATTGGTAGGGACGGTTGAGACACGGAAGCGCAGGTGTGTGGGCCCGAAGCCCTGTCGACCAGGGGCTCGCTGGGACTGGGCGTTCAGGGACGCCCGTGGGCAGACTCCCAGGAGTCGAGGGGTTAGGTAGGGGAATAGGGAGCAGGGCATGGAGGTGCTTGATGGCATGGGAGTATCTTTGGTATCCCCGACAGTGTGGACAAGCGGGGGTTGGAAAGAAAGATGGTGATTGGTGGGTGAGGATGGATTGAGAGGGAGGGAGGGAGTACGTTTGAATATGTCTCCAGAGTGCTTATTATACGGGAGAGAAAAGTTGGGGTGAGAGGGCGGAAGGGTGGTGCTTGAAAGCCTGTGACGGCGGCTGCTGGCACGGAAGGTGAGCAGTGGCTCCAGGTGAGGAGGAGGTGCACTACTAGGAGGGCGTCTGTTTGAGAAGTCCGCTGTGTCAAAGCTCGGGGCGCCTCGTGGGCCTTCGTCTCCGCGCCGCCAAACCCCACGTTGCCAGGAGTCCACAAAGGGAGATGGAGGGTTCAGGAGAGGGACGCGAGCAAAGACGTTTTCGGGTGGGGGCGAAATGATTCCCATGTACAAGTTTCTAACTGCTCGTTTGCGAATCTGTTGAATACAGTCCAATGTCGCAGAATAACGAATCACGCGGGGCTGTCCGAAATCGGTGGCTGTTTCGAAATATCGTTGTAATGGATAATTTCCGGTTAATAAGCCAGAGCTTATTCTTAGGAGTGAAATGACGTGCCTTGGCAGTATACGCGTGTGCAGACAAGCAAACTCTAAAACAAAAACGCTGCACTCACTTCAAAGCTGTTTTATTTGAAGAAATCTGGTATTTTCTTCTCCAGAGTGCAAAAATTCGTACAACGAATTTCACTCTGCATTATACCTCATCGGCACATCATCGCAACGAGAGATTAAAGTGTGGACTTCATGTGCGGTAAAACCACATTTTTGACACTACCGCATCTTCTGTGCTCTGTCACCGATAGACGGCTTCATTTGGGTCGGGAGGGTGACTGCCGTCACATCTTCTTAGGTTTGTCGCTAGCTACATTCATGGTTGGATCACGCACAAATTTCGTAGCTATATCCCTCACAACAAAGCAATACTTGCCCACACGCGTGAAAGCTTGAAATACAACTGAACCGCCAACCCGCCACCGACTGACACCAAAAGCAACCAGAGAGAAAGGGTCTAAGATGGCTAGGCTGGCTAGGCTGGCTAGGCTACTGCACATTAAACTACAGATTTGTGGTGGGGCTAACAAGTGGCGCTTAACATGGTGATGATGATAGCTACTTCACTTGAGGGAACACACACAGAAATGGCGGTTTCTGTTTCGCGCGAGAGCTGTGGCACTGTTACTTTACCCGAATTCGTAATACTGGTGTTCCTTGACTGTAAAGGAGAAAAAAATTATGCGCGTTATTCTAAAATAGGCTTTTGACTGAAATTCGTAGTACTGAAACATTTTTACATTGGTAATATAGGCAACCTGGAGAAGATTTTCTAAATGTTCGTAACTCTGCGAAAATTTTAATGTGGGGTTCGTGGTAACCAGATTTGACTGTATCGGGGTAGGTGTGGAGTGGAGGATGGTGGCGAAAGCAATTGCTGCTTTCTCCGCCTCATGGTCGGGGCATCCCAGATGGTGGCTGATGTAAGAGTGTTGTGGTGTTGTTCACTGGTGCTACAGTGTATCTATGGCGCCGTTCCTGTTCTGCGGCATCAACGTATACTGGGTCCGGGGAGGGAATGACGGGTTGGGCATGGCATCGGGCTCGTGCCAGGCGATGGTTCGTGTGGTAGGTGGGGCGCATGTCGCAGGGGATATGGAGAGGATAAAGAACGTCTCGATACTTGGGAGGGACGTGAAGGCATGGGTAGTGGTGGATGGGCGGGTTAATTTTGAGGGAGAATAGGGCCGTTCTGCGGGTGTCGGTTAGGGCAAGACGGAAGAGGTGCATGTGGGCAGGAGAGCGGCGGAACCACCGCAGGGGGTAGCTGTAGTGTGCGGCGATATATTGCGCGTTGTGCGGTCTCGGTTCGGGCCAGTTCGGTATGGTACGGTGACGTGATGGATGGGGTAAAAAGCGCGTGACTGTTCTTGGGGCGATCTGACTCCCGTGGGCCGTGTGCTCGCACGGAGACGCGTAGTAAGAGTCCTGGTCTATGTGGTCTTGAGAGGGTGGTTGGTGTGTGATTTGAGTCGATTTTGTTGGTTAGTGAGACCTAGTATTTTAATCTGGTTTGCCAGGGGTATGGCTGAGCCCGACAAAGCGACTTGAATATTGGGTGTCTGCTGTGTGAGTCAGTGGGCCGGTGGGAGCGGGAGGAGCTGGGATTTGTATGGGCTAGTTCTGCTGCCACCGTTGTCGCTGTGATCGTTGTGGCCGCTAGTTGGAGCCGGGTGTGGAGTATGCGCGTCGCTGCCTCATGATATTCATACCGTGATGTCGTCACTGTACGAAGTGCTGTGTAGTGTGGGTATCCGTAGCAGACACCGAGCAAGGGGTATTAAGCAACATAGAAATAGAGTGGGGAGAGTATTGAGACCGGCGGTTTACCTTTGGCCGGTGGTGAAAATTGGAAGGACATTAATGGACAAAGTGAAATAACTGCTCTGCGTTCAGCGAGGATAGCTCTTACGTAACCATAGCATCACTCCCCGACTTGCAAAGAGTTGAGGTTGTCCAGAATTGCGTGACAACTGATCTTGGTAAATGCCTTGGTGAGGTCTAACGCTGCTATGGCTAAAGTTTCTTGTTGGGTTGGGCTCGCTAATAGGTGATGGTGAACTTGAGGGTGAATGTCGTTGGTGCTGAAGTGGCGTCAAAAGACGGAGATGTTGTAGGGGCAAGAAGCGATGTCATCAAGATGTTGCATCAATCGGGCGAGGACCACTCCTTCTAAGAGTTTGCCGATGCAGGAGGGGAGGGATATGTGTCTGAGGGCACCTTCCCACTGGCGATCTGCCTCGTCGCGTGACGGCGCGCGCCGGGCGATGAGGCCATGGGGCGGTGTTCGCACTTGCGATGAGCGATGATGCGACTGCGTTCAGCGCAGCTGCTTCCCGACGTGTACGACCTCCTTTGTGCGTCAACCATTCGCAGTCAAAGAAAATTATGTTACACGAGCGCGAAAAAGCAGGTAGAAATCAAACTAAAACACATGCTACTAACCTGGACCAATGCCCAAAGCACTGCGGGTTCAGGGATGAGCAGAAAATAACAAACTCAAGAAGGCTTTTTTCAACATATTATTGCACGAAGAAATGCTTTCACGCCACAACACCCGCATCACGGCCCACAAATTTCGCTTCTTTTCACACACGCAAAGTTCTGACGCCTCCGAACTCTACGCGTGTTTACCAGTCGCCGATAGAGGTACGAAGAGGCTGCAAATCAACCTACCGTCTCGCTATCCACCTATATACGATGATTACTTGCTTTTACAATCCATACACGTTTCTCTTCTTTTCACACGCGCAAAGTTCTGACGCCTCCGAACTCTACGCGTGTTTACCAGTCGCCGATAGAGGTACGAAGAGGCTGCAAGTCCACCTACCGTATCGCTATCCACCTAGATACGATGAATACTTGCTTTTACAATCCATACACGTTTCTCCACACTGATGAGTTCCACGCTATTCGTTGATTAGTGCACGCGTACGCTGAAGCCACTGACCAAAGAACCGAAGCGCACGGGAAGTTGCTTGCCGGCCCGACCCGGCGGGTCCAGCGATAGCGGGCCAAGCACTGGCCGAGCGAGCCCAGCGGCGGCGGCTCGCCCGCCCACCGCCGTTTGCATTGCCGGATGTAAACAAACGTTTCGTTTCCGGCTACGTCAGCCTACTCCGCGGCCATGATTGGCTATCCGGTTTTGCGGTGCCGTCGCGCGACGAGGGAATTCGGACCGAGAGCGATCTCCTTCGCGAAACGACGAAAAGCGACGGCGGGCTCATCGCTTTGCGACGTCGCGTTTCGTCGCGCGACGAGGCGAATCGCCACTGGGAATGTGCCTTGACTCTTAGGGCGTTTACGGGTTTGTGGCATTTCGTGATAAGGGTAACTATGGCTGTGCGGTAGGATTCTGGGAGCGCACTATGAGCCGAGCAGTCGCTAAAGTATTCGAGCACACTATCGATGGACTCGGTTTCGAGGTTTCGGAGGGTTGAATGTGTAATGCCATCTGAACCTCGGCTGGTTTTATGGTTACGGGGGTACAGGGCGGCCGTAATCTCTGCTTTTGTGAAAAGAGCGTCGGTTTTGGGGTTAGGGGTTGCGCGGTAATGTGGTTGAGGGGCGAAAAGGGCTGGAGGTTGGCCAATACAGATATCGCGCATGGTGTCAAGGGGATTAGGGAGGAAGATGGGTTGTGTGCAAGCGTAACTAGGCGGGACCCAGTTTCTCCTTCGGTCGTCGTGAGGTCGACCAGGTGCTGAAGAAGATGCCAGGGGCGTTTACGAGTGGTTTCATTGTGTAATGAGTGGCAGACGGATTGCCAGTGTGCGTTCTAGAGCTGCTGGGCGTACTTTTCTGCATTTTGTTTGACTCGTTCGATGCAGAGGTGTAGGACGCGGTTGTAACGGTTGTTTTTTTAGCGCCGGATAATTTCAGCAAGCGCTTCCAGGAGATGCGCAATGTGCACGTCCGGGTTCAGTGCCCTTTCTGTAATGATAGTCTGTGCTGTGCGTGGTTTGTTGTCGGCTTTGAGGGTGTCAATCCAAGATATAATGTGAAATGCATGTGAGGGGGAATTTAGTTGGGAAGTCGCACGGCGCAAAGTACGGAATTCGGGCAGCTCGCAAGGTTCCAGAAGGGTTTGCTGAAGCGCCAGTTGGTACGTTGTACTACGACGAAAAACAGCGCGAAAGACAGGACGAAGTAAAAAACTACAAAACACAGGCGCCTCTGTTCTGTAGTTCTTTACTGCGTTCTGTCTTTTGCGCTGCTTTTCTTCGTAGTAACAAGGTTGCATGACCTCGAACCGCTCGTCAGTGGAATGCCAGTGACTGTGAGCGCATCCTAGATGTGCATGGCTTTCTGTCGTTCTGCTGAAGTGCCGTTTGCAAAGCGCAAATAACCACAAAAAGTTTTTTTCAGATCGGTAAATCTTCATAGTAGAGGCGACCTTTACGAAGAATGTCATGTGTGTGATTCACGCCCATCCTCAGTAATTAGAAATAGCAGACGACGCTCAATGCGCCAAGCTGGAAGTAAAGCTGGAAGTGCGAGTCCGTTCGTTCATGCAAACTTTTTATGTCTGCATGCAGTTTGGCGCATCGAGGAATATATTGCAGCTAAATGCTCCTACAAAGCCGGTGTGTGCTCCCGATTCAGGAATGCTGCGGCGCTCGTCTTTGATATTTGATGATGAAATGGCGTCGTACACAAGCGAAAGACAAAGTTAGGGGGTGCCTTCTAAGAGTTCCCCCAAAGCAGAAATTGTGATATACGACACTCCGTAACTTCATTAACTACAGTAGAAACGTGTTTAATTTCACAGAAATGCGTTTACTACAGCCATCGGGAATGGTTTATCGAATAAATACCGCATGATAGAACGTTATTGCCTGTCACGGAAAAGCGTTGCTTTTTAAGACTTGCAAAGGTTGGTGGCTAGTTGACTAATACTTTTTTCAAAAAACAGAACCTGCGTGGCTGAATGACAATAGACAGGAGGGCGCCGGAAACCTATTCTCAGTCTATTCTATTCCAGAAACCTATTCTGCGGTTGAGTTTTACAAGCTGCCACGTACGCAAGAAAAATCATTCACTCCCCCGTTTAACAACGCTGATGGTTTATCGCAAAGATTTCTCGTGTGGCTTTCCTTGGTTTCCATCTGGATTTAACTAGCTCTGCTTTGAATTTGACCAGCACGCAGTTTGGTCTTTTGATCGCAGCGTTTTTGTTTTAACCGTTTGTCCATTTTATTTCCCACGAAGAAATCTTCGCGTTGCACAATTGTCGCCGTTAGACTGAAAAGTGCATAGTTTTGCTGTTTATTTTGCACTTCCATGAACACTCCAAATATTAGCTGATCCCAACTTGTCGAAAATGCGTCTGTGCTGAAGGACTAGGGCTGATGCAGCCCTGTTTGAGGCAACTAGTCTCGAGTTTTATATTTCTTCACAAGGCAATGTACAATTTCTTTAGGTTCTGTGCCAAGAATACTTAACCACTAAAAAACACGGGCTGAAGTTAACACTGCCACATTTTCCAACTGTCGGTGCCACCCTTTATTCCACGCAGGTGGTAAAATGAGGAGGGGAGGCCGGATGGTCTGTAGCTTGGGCTGTTGGTTGGCAGGTTGGTTGGGCTGTTTGGCTCTTCATAAAATGCCACTGCTAACACGGGAGTTCCATTTCAGCTCTAAGGTTCCCGTGCTATCACTAAAGAAAACCGAAGGCACAATGCTCACGGTTACAGAAAAAAGTGTAAACTGCCGCGGCGTTTCCACTGCCACACAGTAATCAATCTCGTACGTAAGTGCCTTTCTTTCCAAACACCACGTATCGAGGTATCCCACCGTTAATGTGGCGTGGAAACCCTAGTCATTGAAACCAGTTAAGATAATTTAAAGTGGTAGAAATGAATACTAATAATAATAGTTCTATTCCTACTCAGATAGAGCGGAGCCATGCCCAGAGCGCCGCAAAAAGCGCTCATGTCAATGTGGTCCGTTCCAAACGCGTTTAAGAAGAAATAATACGAATAATCAGGTAGAGCAGAGCGTAGATCGCTGCAAGAAGCGCTCATGTCATTGTAGCCCATACCCAACTTTCGAAGCGTCCGACCAGTTTACGCAGCCGTTACTGCATCTATGAACCCAACACATCGGTCTGGACTCCATTTCACAGCCCCTATCCGCTCACGACACCCCCAAAGCATTCAAAACGCCGAAGCAAACACGGCAAAAACTGCGGAAGGCTGCGTAGTCCAATGCAACGACCAGCTCATTCCACTAACGAGTTGAGTGTCGAGTGGTAGCGCCACCCGTTTAACTGCCCAGTCCCTATAGATTGGGCCACTCAGTGGGATTCATCGTCGGATGTGGAAAGTGAGTCGGTGAGACTGTAAGAAGCCAATCGTTGTCGTCAGAACGAAACAAAGAGGACACAGCGAGCCGAGGAGACGGAAGGAAGAACGTGCCGCAAGCCTCGACAAGCGTCAAACCATACAAAGAAGCAAGCTTAGCAGTAACATTAACCGTACCTCTCACTACGCACACCCTGGCATAACTGAGTTAATCCCCATCCACTTTTTTTCACGCACTGACGCCCATCCAATATACCAAACCAGGTATCGTGCACAATGTGCCGTAGCATTGGGCGAAGGGACCGTCCTATCTGCTGCAGTTTCTAGCGAACCGGTGAATCCAAATAAATGTGTCGTCGGCGCGGCTACAGTACGGTACAACAGCCTAACCATCCAACGCCAATAAATCACCCGAAAACCAGCAGAGTGCTTTCTTCACAGTCACTTCAAAGAAAAATCTGTATGGGTTCAGGTACGAGCTTATGACAATCTAAAAAACACTCCTTACGCTATGGGACGACAAGTACGAACATTTTTATTGCTTTTATTAACTCATCAGCAATGCACACAAAAACAATCGAACGGTGTTGCGGCACAGAGAACGAACAACTCTAAACACGTTTTCCCAGGTATCATGACAAATTTGTTCCACATGGGACGGCCACTAAACCTTGCCCGCACGCAGCACGACGTTCCATACACACAGCACACGGGCAAAAACAACAACTCAGCGAACTCTTCAATCTAAAACAATTGTTACACTACGTAACAAAAAACTTCACACGATGGTAGCCGACATGAGTAAAGGTATAAAACAAAACGATAAAGCCAGTATAGACAGACAACATTTTAAAGCAACACAAAAGATTCCGATTTTACCTTTGACAAACCTCCAAGCAGTGACGAGCTCAGAATATGCAGCCACAAGAAGGTTATTTTCACAGACACTGGCTCCCCCCACAGCACTGCACCCAATCACCGGGCAAAGGAAGAACTCTGCTTCTCCCTCACCAAATTCTTTGTCTGCTTACGGTTGTTTTAGATAGACGAACTTGCGTTACACGGTACGCATTTGCCGCAACCATCATTATATGAATACGCCCCGAGAACCAGCAAAAATCATCCGCTGAATACACAGGGTAACAGTTCAACAAAGCGTGGCTATATGCGGCCGCTAAACGTAACCGGATAAAGAAACTTTCTTCCCTCTTCCGACAGCCTCGCAGCTTTAACGGCCGGGCCCACACGGCTTTGTCTTCTGCCTGCAACACTCGTAGTTCTGGCATATTATCGCGTCCCCTCTCCGCAAACATGGACTCGCCCTCAGGCTCCAAAAACTGGAAAGAACCGAGGCTCATTTCACAGATGCAATGCTTCGTCAGTTAGGTCTTGTTAAATGTAGAGAGCGAGAGACAGAGAGTTCACGAGGAGAACGAGTAACCGGGACTTCGGCATCTTTTTATTTTAACTGACATTTTTTTTCTGCCATCCGCTGAAACTGGGTTCGTCGCGACGATGGAATGAGGGAGAAATAAAGGACAAAGTGTCCGTCGCCGCGTGAGACAAGTAGCGTCAATTCAGCGGGACTGCCTGTGTGAGCACGCGTCACTCGGCCGCCACCGCATCGCGGGTTCCGTGCACACAAAACAAAGTGGCGCCAAGATTGGGTGAGATCATCAATCGCCTGCCCACAACTTCCGCGTTTCACCGCTACGACAAAAAATGGCGCTATTATCGCAAGGCAAACTCCAGGTTCGGGTCCTTATTGCGTTTGCTGCAGCGTCGTGTTCCCAAATGGTAGCGCATCTAAGGAACCATGGATCTATGGATAGTAGCCTGGGTGAGTGAAAAGGAGCCCATGAGGCGGACATAGAGGATGTCAAGATGGGGGTTAAAGTGTGTCAGGTCGCTGAGGACGTCATCGGTGTTCCTGTCGAGAAGACCCGCCGTGGTGGCTCAGTGGCTCTGGCGTTGCGCTGCTGAGCACGAGGTCGCGGGTTCGATTACCGGCCGCGGCGGCCGCTTTTCTGATGGAGGCCAAACGCAAAAGCACCCGTGTGCACGACATTTCGGCGCACGTTAAAGATCCCCAGCTGGTCAAAATTAATCCGGAGCCCTCCACTACGGCGCGCCTCATCGCCTGCGTTGCGTTGCCGCGTTAAACGCTACAATCAAACAATCAATCCTGTCGAGAGTAACGGACAGTACCCAGGCAGTTGAGTTTGCTGTTGCCGCCACGTGGGTGTCAAGGGGGTATAGCTGGTTGTTGACACGCAGATTGTTGAGTGCCCCTTATTGATTGGCGCGGTCGTCCGGGGGAGTGCTTATCACAACGAAGTTGGCACGCAGGTGTAGCCTGATTTCACCTTGTGAATGAGAAGGGCGGAATGCTTGCGTTTGCAGGTAGTTGACCAGGGTTAGCGGATACTGGCAGCTCAGATTCAATCCGCCTCGAGGTCGAAAGACAACTTTGATCTGATCTTGAACGATAATCTCGCATATCTGCTGTTTCTCCAGTCTTGCACCAATAGTGTAATTTTTTTACGCTTTGTTACTTTAACTAGGCCAAGCGGCATGTTGACTTGCATGGAAAACAATAGCGCTATTTCTGTGATTGCGTTCATGTTTTTGTGTGGGCGTTTTTTTTCATGTTCACGGTACCAATTTGATGTTTTAGCCCACCAACGTCGTAGAATATTGTTAAATAACATTAGGAAAACACGGCTTCTGCCATTTCTTTTAACAACACGCCTCGTGTAGGACCCTTGTAATGACGGCACGCGGAAGATCCTAGTTGAATACAGTTCCACGATTAAGTAATTATGACCCGAAGCAAATAACTCAATACCTGTTATACCATTTCGCATAATCCCCACCATGAAAGCACAAGATGCTGGCACTTTTTTGCTAGAGTGGTGTGACTTATAAACATGTCCATGACAACTAATGAGATAAATATATTTAAGGAAGTAATAGCGCAAAAACAAAAATCACAAGAAAGATTATACGGACAAACACCGTGCGACGTGCCCGTACTTTAATTTTTGTGCTTAGTTGTTGAACAGTTATACTTATTTACAATGTACCGACTTTTCCTATCTTTTCTTTTTTATAACGTTTCCTCGAAATGGATTTAGTCGTGTGAGCACACTAACGTCATCTAGTTATGTATCACCACTGTACCATTATATACGAAGAATCCGTTATGTATACGCACCAAAGTAACATTTGGCGATGCACTGGCCTAAGCTAATGCCACGACTGCAAAGGAAGTCAGCATAGGTATAATATGAAATAAACATTCATATGCTACAACGATATGCAAACCTCTAGAACAGCACCGAAACAGGTCGTGAGTATTTGACTCTGTGAAGCTGTGAGGCTGGTCATACACCGTCACAGAATCCTAATCATCCTCGAAGCGGCGACCATTTCCTTGACCGGACAACACAAACAGGAGGTATGCCGCAAAATGGGCCATCAAGGGCTTTGCCTTAAAAACACGTCTGTCATCCGATAGGATTTGATCGTTTAAGGGGAAATATACTTGCTTCCAAAAATTCGCGAAACTGCACATTTTGACGGACAAGTTGTGGAATATTGCCTGCGCTGTGACGTGCGAACGTATTGGCACGTGAGGAGAACTGGTGCAGAGCATCCCCGCAGAAACCTTATTCTGGAAAAAGCTTTGGCGTGCGTTCGCCTGCTTACTGACAACATTTGTGCCGTAAGACGAAGAAACAAAAGCTGTGAAAAAGCCTTGCACACGGTGCAGCATAAAAGGAGTCAGTTGTAGTAAACTTCGCCAAAGCAGTAAAACGAAAGCGAAGAAAGCGATGCAAATGCGATGCTGCAGAAAAGAAGTTGCCAATAAGTGTAGCGAGGCTTCTGCCTGGCAAGGCAGACAGACAGACAGACAGACAGACAGACAGACAGACAGACAGACAGACAATGTCAGGTTCGGAGGACAATGATAAATAGAAGCAGAAACTGAGGAAACGCGACTAGTTTATGATAACCCGAAACCCAAATCAAAATCACACAACGGACAGAGACACACTAAAGAATAATAGGGAAGAGCTAGAAAACAAGGCAGAAACTAGCGAGAATGCGGCAGAGCAAACGGGCAACTGTTCAACAAACAGGAAACAGTCAAGGTCGGGAATGGAAAAAGGTCACAATACGGGTTCGCTGCTGGAACGGGGTTGTACCACACTTCCGAGAAGCAGTGCGGTGGTGTTGTAGTGTTGCGAGGTCCAGGCGACGTGTCGTGGCCGCAGCGGTAGAACGCGCTCCCAGCTCCCGTCGCGTAGTAGCCGACGCAGCTCTCTTGGGGTGTCGTGGTCCTCTACCGATGTCCGGCGAGACGAGTTCCTCGCGGAGGAGATGTTCTGGAGGTTCGGCCTGTGGAGGACCTCTTGGGGCGCGGCACGGGTCCGGTCGCCCGACCGCCGCGCATCCCGGTCACTGTCCACACGTCTGAGGCTCTCTTCTCTCCCCGTGTTCTTCTCTCCGGGATTGCCTTCTGCCGCCGGCCGCTGTTGCTGGAGGCTTGCGATTCACCGGTGACCTGCGCAGCTCGTGCTCCGGTCTCGAGAGGCACGGTGCCGTAGCTTGTGTAGATGACTTAGGCTGCGCGTGCCTTGCGTAGTCTTCTTTCTCTTCACTTCATGACAACAGACAGACAGACAGACAGACAGACAGACAGACAGACAGACAGACAGACAGACAGATGTCTGAATTTTTGCATTGGAGCTGGAAAACAACGACTACCGTATTTAATAGATCACAGGTTGAGTGGAAGTCAACTCTTTAGAGAAGGTAACAGGTACGCGGAACGTGAAAATACGCCTCTTAGAAAACTGTTAACGCGTACATGCTTGTGTTGTAACAGAAACTGTAGCACTAGCAACGTGAAGGGAAGAAGCTTGGATGAAAACAATGAGTGCGTTGAATGGTTTGCCACGTCGTTGTAACTCCTATTGTTCTTAACATTAGTGCTGATAGCAGCGTACAACCATCCTTTACTCATCGACGCACTACTGCCTTTGTTTCGAATTCTCTACAAAATCATGTGTAAATACCTATATTTACTAATAGTCTCACGTAAATAAACAAATCGTCGAACATGTACGGGAAGCAGCACAAAGCTCTTCTCGTTGGGTGGATCCAATAAAAGCTAGTTGGAATGCGTGCCTTATGAAACTTTTCTCTATTTCCCCTCAGAAACAGAAGAGTGTGTCAAGCTACAGTGCACCCCGTTCGAAGCCCTTGTATGGGAGGCCATGCAAAGGTTCGGAATGGACCCCGCTCCCCTTTTGCCAAGCTCTATCAGCTACCTATCAAACCTTGTGGGGGTGCTTGGAAGAGTCAATATCACCAGCGGCGCCGTGTATGGCCTCTCCAGGACGCGCCAGTCCGGTCTCGCCTCCATCCGTGTAGATGAAGTTCATGGCCTCCTCGTGTACGTGCACCTGAAGGTCGAGAATATCGCGGTGATTGTCAACATGGTGCTTCATACTGCCATCATGAATATTGCCATCTGTGCTGAAGTAATCCTGTCGGCGAGGTTCGCCTTAAACATACGGGAGTAAGTACTCATCTTTTCAATGAAGGTAATTAACAGTTACAATGACCTGTATAAGAAACCTTCAGCTGCTAAAGCAATAGCGATCTAGTTGCCGGAAGCAGGTAGCTGCCAAAGCTTCTTATTCACGGAGCCACCATGTTTTGCGGCTTGGTAAGGAAATCCTAAACCTCTTTTCGGAAACACCACCAGTAGTTTGAGCGTGATTATTTGACTGTGTTAACAGACAACTGCACCACTGCATATACATGAAAATAGTGAAATTGTTCTGCGTTCTGCAGCTGCTCTTCTGTTGCGAGGTTACAAACCCAGCGCTGCCAGAAGACATGTGCTGTGTAGCGCAGCGCTAAAATTGTAATTGCATATTTTTTTTGTGCTTTCAAAGTAGAGATACTTGAACATGCATAGAAATCAAAGCGTTTTTTCACCAATTCAGATAATGAATGGAGAACCAGTTGATTCCACACTGCTGAATACCACTCAGGTTTCGCTGTTGAACCTATGAGAAACGTTAGACCCAGTAAATTATGTTACATTTTCTGGCGTCTTGTAGGAAGTAGAAACGAGCTTTTACACGAATACTACATTTGGCCGGCTTTAGCGTTGCTTAAGATAAGTAGGGCTATACCGAAGAGGTTTATGTTTGTTTTTATGCCTTTCGTTGCTGTCACACGCAAACCACGTTCCCTGGTGACGGTGCAGCGCAAGATTGACAGTGTTTGCATAGAGTTGCAACCGACCGACAACAGAGTGGACCGGCCTTGGCATTGGGTTGTAGCGCGACAGACATAAAGATGAAATATTTCATAATCTTTCGAGGGACGGGAAAATATCGACGTTCTTTTTATGAAAATATGAAAGATTTCATGAAGATGATTGCGCACACATCCTAAAAAAACGCGACCAATTTATTACGGCTTGGACGTCTCATCAAATGGGAAGACATACCATAGTTCTCGGCGAGAATCCAAATGGAACCGAAAGGATGGGGGCTGGAAATGAAAAATAAATAAATTAAATAAAAAAGACACGTTTTGGTTCTAACGGGTTCATTTTAACAACATAAAACGCTGGTTTAAAACAGGTGTTGAACGCGGGTTTTAAAGCAACAGCTGATTGTGGGGGCTACAGCGCTAACCCGGTATCGTGCCAGAATGAAGCGATAGTAAGTCTGATGCGGTCCGCGTGACACGTCAGTGAGAGGGCACCGCAAACACGATACAGCACTGGCAAAGGGTTTGTTAATCCCTGTCTTTCTCCTTGAGATGGCTTAGGAGGCCTACGTGCCGCATGCTTTTTTACGAAAATCCCAGCAGCGCGTAAAGCTGGGCGTGTTGGTACACATTCCAGGCAAAACAGCGCAAGAAAGACGGAGAGAGACACACATCAAAGACTGTGCTGATCAGCGCAGTTCTTGCCGTGTGCCTCCCCCTGTCTCTCTTTTTGAGCTGCTTTGCCTAGACCCAGCAGTGCGTCCGGTTTAACAATTGTGCGTGACTCTACGTCAAGGCGTTGATTTCAAAAAGTGCTTCCCTCCTACACAATAGTCCAAACATAATTCACCGAATTCATTGGTCTTTGTGTGAAAGACGTTGGCACGCGTTTTTTGTGAAAGGTTAAAGGAAAAGTGCCCATTGTGTTTGAGAGAGAGAGAGAGAGAGAGAAAGGACTTTATTGAGGTACCGGCAGTCGGGGACGGATCAGGCCACGCAGGGCTTCACCGTCCCGTAGTCTTCACCGCTCACCGCGGCGTCGGGCCGACCCCGAGGTCTGCGCCTGGTCAGCGCGGGCTACTTAGAGTGCCGCCGCTGTCGCCCCTAGCCCCCGCTCCCGCAGGAGGAGGCCGAGTGGAGTGCGGGTTCCCCTTTCGCCTTTGCCTGTCCAGGGCAGCCTCGAGCCGCTGGATGGCCCTTAGCTGATCTTCTCGCCCCGAAGAGCGCACTGAGTCCGCAATGTCCGGTGGGAGGATCGGCCTCCCCGCACTTGAGTCGTGGTCCGCACATCCCCACATCAAGTGGGCCAAGTCTGCGTTCGCGCACACACACTGCACACCTCGTCCTCGTACATGTCCGGGCACACGTGGCGCGCGAGCGCCGGCGTAAGCACCGTCCCGATTTGCAGTTGTCGTAGAAGCACGGCCTCTCTCCTCGCGAGCCCCGGGTGGGGCGGAGGATAGGCCTGCCTCTCTGTCCTATACCAACACAGCGTAGCACAGTATGTGGTCAGGGGCTCTGCGCCGTTGTCGTCCTCGTCGTTGCTTGGTTCCTCGTCGACGTCGGCGTCCGCCGCTGGCGCGGCCCGGCACGCGGCGAGATCACGAGCCGCAGCGTCGGCTGCCTCGTTGACGTTCCTGTAGCCGCCTCGCAGCTCCCGACCCATGTGGGCCGGAAACCAGCGCACGATCGTCGTTGCGTTCTTGCGCGCGCCTTCCCCGATGCCGGAGAGGACTCGCATCGTTGTTTTGCAGACCATACCCCTGGCGAGATTGGCGATGGCCGACTTCGAGTCGCTGAACACCGTTCGCGTGTCGGGGTGAAGCAGGGCCAGCGCTATGGCCGCCTCCTCCGCCTGTCTGGCGGTCTTGGCTCGCACGCTGCCCGCACTCAGTACTTCTCCCGTGGCGCCTCGTATCGCCACCACGGCGTAGCTGTCTTCCCTGTCGCGGCGTTTGGAAGCGTCCACGTACACCGCGTCGCTCCTCCCATTGTACCTCTTGGCGAGCGCGCACGCCCGCGCCATCCTCCGCTCCGAGTTTTGCCCCGGCGCCACGTTCTTGGGTAGCGGCGGGATCACCAGGCTGCTTGCGATGTCGTCGCGCAGCGGTACTAGCTCGTCCTCCTCGTCGAAGGAGCAGCTTAGTCCCACGCGCTGTAGTAACCTTCTGCCCGTGCGGGTCGACCCTAGGCGCTCCAGTTGCGACGTTCGCTGCGCCTCGCTGATCTCCGAGAGCGTGTTGTGTACTCCTAGAGACGCGAGGGCCGCGTTGCTCGTGCTGTTGAGGAGGCCCAGGGCCGCCCGGTACGACTTGCGTATCGCCGCGTCGATCTTTGCGCGCTCTCGGGTCCGCCAGTCGTGGAAGGCTCCCACGTTGGCCATCTGGCTGACCACGAACGCCTGCAGCAGGCGCAGCAGGCTCGCTTCTCGCATGCCGCGCGCCCGCGTGGCGAGGCGCTTGACGAGGCGCGTGGCGATGCCCATCTTTGTTACCAACCGTTCGACCGTGGTGTTGTTGTAGCGTCGGCTCGCGTCGATGTGCATACCCAGGACGCGGATGCTCGTCGCTTCGGGGATCGCCGTGCCGTCGCTCCCGCGCACCACGATGCTGCGCTCCGCTTCGGTCTTCTTGCGGTGACGTCCCGTCGGGGGCAGGACCAGGAGTTGCGACTTTTGCGGGGCGCATCGGGGACCCGTGCCGCACAGGCTCTCCTCTATGCCGTCCACCGCTTGAAATAGATGACTTTAAGATTTGCATGGGTTTGCCTAACTGTTGCTTTTGGTTCGGCATGGCCGCTCCCACTACCGCGTCTCCATCGGCAACTCACAACTCTATCTCAAAAGTGGAAATAGAGGCTTTCAAGCTCGTCGAAAGGAGCCGCATCACAACACATTTCGTCTAGGTAGCTATACTCGTTTTCTTACCTTTATCCTGTTTGGGAAAACAAAAAAAACTGTTTTTTAGTTTATCACCTTGTTGCATTCAAACCGCCTAAATCTGTACTTAGACACTGGGAGACGACGGCGTGTGATGAGTCAGTGACCAGGCCTTGTCGCGGAAAGGACCGAGCCGGGACCACGAACGGGAGCCGCCGCTTTAATGGGACCGGATAGAACCCTACAAACAATAATGATGATTCGAGAGGTATGTTGAAGGGACCACTTCTTCCTCCTTGCCGTGATTTCCAACATCTTCCCGACCACGAAAAGAAGAAGGTACTGAACGACTAAGTCAAACACAGCATTATCGTTCCAAAGTACATGGGTAATTCAAAAACCAGCCGGTGTAGTCTAGAAAGCTGTTCGGCGCAGCCCCAGTGCACTTGCTTCGCCATTGGTGCTTGGACCGTCTGCCCAAACGTCGGAGTGTGGAGTTGTACCACGTGAAATGGGGCACATAGGTCGCTGTGACAGCTCCGCAGGAAACAGTGGTATCCCCCCGAGAAGGATTCTCCTGACAGCGTTGAGACATCGTCAGGTGGCGTGGAACCCTACCATTACATCTTTGCTTGCGAGGTTTCACCGTTGTATGTCTCTGCATCTTCTTTACTGCCATTCGAAGAGCGTTTCCTCTCTACCCACATGAAATTAGGAAGACACTTCTTTTCAGGCTTTTCTCCGGAAGGTTAGTACCTCTCCGTTTCTTTCCTTCTTTGCGCGTTCGATACGTTCTGCATTTCTTTTGGTGCGTTATTTTCGCACACAGCATACGCTCTTCTACGTTGTTAGTCGTTGGAGCCTCTTCGTACACGTTCACAGGAGAGACCGCGCGGATTAGTCTTTTTTGGAGGTCACCGTCGTTTTCTGCCTTAAATTCCGGATGGCTGCATTGAAAAGTTTCTGTTGGTGCTGAAGGAAATGACGTGCTGTTCGCAAAATGACCGATGTCGGAGTCTTGATTCCGCTTCAGTTCTGGCTCGTTTCTGAAGTCGGTGATGCTCTGCTTGTTATATGTTTCTCCCGTAATGCCCATCAGTGACGTAGCGGACATATCGGGAGAAGTGCCCTCCCCATTTGAACCGTAACCGGTGAACGATGTTACGTCTAGATGGTTCACGTTGCGTTTGATTCGTTGCCGAAGTGAGCTTTTAAAAGGCTGCCGTAAATCGCCGATAACCTCTTGTATTTTCCACTTCATCGTTACGATGGTATTGGCCCATGTTTCAGCACTTTCGATCTCCTCGGCAATCTTGTCTACGACAATGAGATCTTCGACTTCGCCATCCAGTTTCTTTAGAGCTTGTTCTTTCTCTAGCAGTGTCCTATTCCAGCTAGAAAGCATTACTGGCGAAAGTGAACCAGACGAAAGATGTTTCTCAACTTGCCTAATAATTGTGGAGATCTTCGTCACGTAGCTGGAGTCGTTGGCTGATAAGCTCCTCCAATGTTCGCCTCGGCGTTAGTGAGTCCACAAAATCGTTGGTAGGTAGGAGTTCCTTGGTATGGCCACAAAGAAGTACACCGTCGTTACAAGGTATGAAGGTGGTGTCTTCATCGTGAATGCATGTGCTAGAAGCTCGTTCCCCTCGGGTCGCTCCCTTGTGCTTCAAGCTCGTTCTGCGTCAGGTTCAACGGTCCTCGCCCCACGGCTCACGTTGTCATTGGCTCGGACCTTCCACCGTTGAGTTCCCTTGGCGCGGCTCCAGACGAGGACACAAATGCACCGCCGGAAACTTCTTCTCGAAGGTCGGTGGGGCCAGCGCACGTTAGGGTGTCTCACGTCTTTGAAAGCCGCTTTTCCCGTCGTTTCGACACCATGTCGCGGAAAGGACCGAGCCGGGACCTCGAACGGTAGCCGCCGCTTTAATGGGACAGGATGGAACACTTCGTACAATGATGATGATTCGAGAGGCATGTTGAAGGGACCACTTCTTCCTCCTTGCCGCGATTTCCAACAGGCCTTCCAGCGCTCGCATCTTTTCCGACCTGAAAAAGCGCCTCTGCCAATCGCAAGTGGGGGTTTGATGAGCGTCTGCGGGCGCCTTCGCAGCTCCCTTTCGCGACTCCGCACCCTCCGGCTCGGCCCACTCTTCCGGCTAGGAACAACGTAGCCGAAAGCTCCACGAGACGGCCAGCCTAGCACGTAGCAAGCCAGGCGGGCATCAGACCCAATTGCGCCCAAAACATATTCTAATCAAAAGCTTATGCGCTGCGCTCACGTGGTCAACTTAGCTTCGCCTGGCTATTGGCGGTGAGAAAGTTTGAGAGGCGCCCCATGGCTCCTGGCGCCAGCTTCGAAACTGGAGGGGCTTTTGTCTCTACATCCGCTTCTGAGGGCACAGCTTCTTGTGCTAGAAATCACCTGTTTTGATCCTGTAGAGCAGTGGTTCTCAAATGGGGCTCCGCGGACCCCAGGGGGTCCGCGATAGCATTTCAGGGGTCCGCGAAGCTTCCCGCCAAACGTTTCACCCGCCATTTTTCTCTCGATTTTGCCAGCATTTGCTTGCAAAGCAAAAAGGTGGATCCGCCGGATTAAATGTACATTTAGCTTCTCCGCGTGGCACATATTTTGACATCTGCATTTTGTCCAACACGCCAGCTATGAAAGACAAAGAAAAGAAACCCACAAAAGGCAGCATATAGGTGTCTAGAAGACTTACAGATTCAAGTACAAATTGTTTGACATTATGGCACAGATCAACATACGCTCCATCGTGGGGTCCCCCATCACTATTGCAAGCCCAAAAGGGGTCCCCGGGGCAGTCATGGCTGAGAACCACTGCTGTAGAGCAATAAAATCGCATTTCCAGTACTTCAGTTATTTCCTAGTTTCTCACGCCTCTGAATAATTTTGGCCTGCATCCCGCACAATTTCCAACACATTAGGAGAGAGGGAACAACTTTTCTCAGAGAAGATCATCTGTAACTCATTCTTTCTAGCTTATTGGCGAGATTCAGTGTTCAGCGCCCTTCGATAAATACTTGAAATACGTAGCCTTTTCCTACGGTATTTTTGTGATGCTCTTATGAAGACTCAACAGTCTGTAAGGCTGCGCATCACCAAGCGGGCCCGTATCCGTGCATTCCCCCACAGGAAAAAAAGCAGCTTTCTTCCGTAGTTCTTGACTTGTATCCGAAACGTTGTTTTTTTTTGCCCACGCTTTATTCTTGACTTGTATCCGAAACGTTTTTTTTTTTTTTGCCCACGCTTTATTTCTCGGCACCGTAAAAAAAGTCTTATTAGGACGTTTTCGGATGTTCGGGACGAGCACAAAGTTCCTGAGGATATTTTATTCAGGCTGTACGGCATATATTCTCGTCTTGAAAAAATGGTTCTAGTGATAGCGGCCTGCAAGAACGCGCGTATCCGCTGCGCGCGTTCTGTATTCACATGCAAATACAGCGAGTAGGTTTGTGAAACGCCACCGCGAAACGGCGAAGACAGAGTTATGCAGTGTACTCCAATGTGACTTTTGCATTCCGACTTTATATCGTAACCGCCGTTATAACGAGGTCACTCTCAATTCGAACGGTTGCGACGTCATTACGGTGTTGAAGGCTTCATATACAAGATAACGAATGCAATAAATAGTATAGGTGCCCGTTTCCCGGATAACAACAATCGCAACCGACGACTACGTCCAAGCAGCTTTTTGTTGCTTTCGAACCCCTTCAGGAGAAAAGAACAAATCCTAGCCTGCTCTGGATGACGTTCCTTGAAAATAAGAAAAAGCTCTCGCTCTCTTGCGTGAAGTTTTCCATAAACGAATATCTAAAAACGGGGAGAAGCAGAGGTAAAACTTAATTTTATGATATCTGGGAACTCTACCCTTGTAGCGATACCATCGTCACCGCATTCATATACGCCATCATCATCAGCAGCATTACCTGGATGCGCGTCTCAGTTCTGCAGCTCGACAGATCTAACGCGACTGCGCACCTGGGTGGTCGCTCGTCTTCTGCGCTCCCAGTTCTAGGCGGGCCTGCGTTTCAATTAATGCAGAAAACGGCATCCGCCCCAGCTGCCCTCGTCTCCTTTCCAACAAGTGGTGAACCGGAAGTTCGGCGTCCGTGAACCGACCAGCGTCGCACCGGCATGGCGACCTGGGCACCGATACCTGAGTTTCACCCACGCTAGCCCCAAAGGTTGGTTTCAGCATCTTGAGAGCATCTTGTGGCTTAGCGGCGTCACAATGTTGCCGCTGAAACGTTTGATCTTTGAGAGACGCTCCCATTTGAGCTGCGTTGTGACATAGCCGTACCATCGACCAGTGCGACCCCTTATGCAGAATCTGCGCGATTCCGTGCTGGCGCACTACCGGTATCGCGACAACCCGCCTCTAACGGTGGCACCGGAGGTCCCCCCACCCATTGTGCACGCTACGCTGCTGCACTCTGTACCCTCCATGCCACCCTGCACGGCGACATCCTCTACCTCCGGTGCAGACACCCTGGTTGCTATTCTCCACCGCCGCGGTGGCTCAGTGGCGACACATTTGTGCTGGTGAGCCGAAGGGCGCGGCTTTCAGTTTCCCGGCCACGGCAACGGCTTTTCGGATGGAGGCGAAAAGTGAAAACGCAAGTGTGTTCGAGATTTCGGCGCACGTTAAATATCCGCAGGTGGTCAAAACTAATCCGACCTACACTACGGTGCGTCTCATGACGTGTGCAGCTTCGGCGTGTTAAACTCATATTCAACCAATCGGGCCGCTCTCCTCAGCGGGGCATTCCCACATTCCCCAACAGGACCTGCAGCCGATCACATCGCGGACACTCTCCGACCATAGCGTTCCTCACCCTTGACTATCATCAAACGCTAAAACACCGGTGAGCCAAGCAATTCCGTTGCGTCGAGCTTACTTCCTCCTCGGTTGACACCACTACCAAGTTACGACCACTGCAAGCCATGACCTATGTCACCTCACTACCTGTGCACTGCAATCCTCCATCCTTAGTGCCAGACTACACGGCAGGTACAGTCGACCACGGATGAGACGCACAACGACACACCCACCAATCTCCTTTCTGACATTGCATCTTAAGTCTTAGTAGAGCGTTGTGAGCAGCATAACTCTGGTGCAAGACGCCCATAGCTGCAACGACAATGTGAAAACACGTTCGAGTGACCTGTTCGCCAATCAGAGAACATGTAGGCTGGTGGACTTCCCCAACCGACATTGTGATGAGTAAAATATTACAAAACCTCAAAAACTGCGGGGGAGGAGTGCTCAATACTGCTATGTACCCGGCAAGGCATTCACGTGTTTATGTAACCCGGGGTTCACGCGCTCGCGTCTATGATGCGAGAGCGCGAGAACGGCATGTTTTAGCCGCACCCAGTGGCAGGACTCTGACTCGCTTACGCAATAAACGGCATCGAAACTTGACACTGGCGACTGGGATGCGTGCCTTCACACGTCATCAGAAGCGTCACCTCAAGCCGCCGCAATGGTCCATGGCCCCAAAATCGCCAACCCTTAGACGAACACAGGGTCGACTGCGTCACTAGCGCCGCACACGTTAGCGCGCCCCATGCTACGAAAGAGCTGTGTGCATGACGGAGCCGCCCAACACCCGAAAGCACTTTCCACCCGGGGTTTTTGACATCGTTGCCAAGACAGTGCCATCGAGCTTTATGGAAAAATGCTATTGCCTCTGGGCACTCCCAACAGCTTCCGCACTGCAACAGACCCACGGCCACCGGATACAGCTCCCCCATTCACAGGCATGGGCACCAGAGGGCAGTGCAGTCACCAGACTCTCTCCCAGGACTGACTGGGACGAAATTGGGACATTGTACTCTGCCAAATCTTATTGATCACCTGTGTTGTACACATCTGTACAGTCTCTTTTTTGCTTCCCGCAATAAACTGCATCTATTCGTCATCCTAACACGCTGAGCGCTTGTGGGAGCCATTTAGCGACGCCATTGTCACCATCTTCATAAGTGTCATCGCCGACATCGGTGGTACCAAGAGGGGCGCGTCCACTTTGCCAGGCTAACGCGAGTGTGCTCTTTGGTGGTCGCTCGTCATCGGCGCCCCGAGTTCTTGGTGGCGTATCGTTCCAATAAATGTAGGAACCCGCATCCGCACCACCGATCCAACGTTGGCCTTCTGTCAAAGCCAACAACCCCGAAGGCGTGCGATTTGTTGTTGCCTTGCATTCTTCTCTTTTGTCGGCTGTTCCCTTTGTTCAAAACATTCTTTGATACAGAAGGTGACGCCTAGTTTCAACTCATCCCGCTCTCCAGAGGACAGGTTTTGCAAATTATGTGGCGACACACGCAATGTTTTTCACCAAGCGGTTTCAGAAACTATTGATTTAAATCACGCCTTGAGTAGTGTGTGCAATTGCAGGTCTTTTATTATCATAAAACATTACGCGCATAAAAAATCTGATGCCGACAAGAATCACAATATAACCGACCGCAAAAAATAGCTGCGAGAGTGAGGCCGATTGAAATAGATGAGAAATGCGCGAATCGCTAAGCCGACATTATGGAGACGCGATTTGCAGCGTCGCCCGTGGTCGAGCTCACCGCCAGTACTGACAATAAATTCTTTCGCTGCTGCTCCTTTCATTCACTTTTCGCCTGTCCCCTCTGTAATCCCTTTAAATGCAGCCCTCTAGTCCTTGAATTGGTAGACAGCAGGATTTTTACGTTGATATTGGAAGTCAGAAATTGATTGTGAACTGCTACATTAAATTATTAATAAATTCTATAATAAATGAAGCTCATACTCGACTGAGGGCCGTTAGAGATCACCCCGATGGTGAACGGTTTGTGTTTGCAAGCATTAACTCTGATTGCCAGAGTTTTAACAGTGTGCCCATTTTTTTGTTTCCCAGAGAAAACACCAAGGCTGTGCTTGGAAGGCTGCAAATCCATGGCGTGAACGTGACACATGCTAGTGTCAAGGCGATCGGTGGTATTGCTTCGTTTTTTAATTACCTTATGCCCGGCACAAAAATAATTTCCGGTATAATTCGGGATAGCTTTTATTCACTCGTAAAAGACACAATCGAAGACTGCCTGAACACTGTAAACGAATACTCTTGCAGCGAATAAATGGAAACTACGTTTCCAGAAAGTAATAAAATTTACGGCACGGTCACATAATACACTTGTCAACGGAATGTTTGTGCGGTTAATAAATATTGAAAATAATTTTTGACTTCATTCTGTTTCTACATTACTGTTTGCGTAACGTGTTTGGCTTTAACTGGAGCCATCTGTGGGAATGATCATACAGGCACTTAATAAATAAATTCAGCTTTATACTGGCGTCACTACCAATGTTGTAGTGGCGCTGATGAACGCAAGGCTGGTGAGGAAGAAAACATTCTCGAGCAGCCGCATGGACTGCTAGGGGATATCTTTTCCGAGAATGTCTTCGAGAATAACAATAATGTAACAGCTCTTTGAACAGACTATATATCACAGTACCCTGCGTCTTCCGTAGTTTACACAGACTGGTCTCAAAACGCAGAGAAAGCTGGAACTGGAATGCTCTAGCAGTCTCTAATTGAGGTTATTTGCTAGGAATTCCGGACTACAAACCGATTTCTACGGCAGGACGTAAAAATATCTCTCGCTCTATGTAAAGCACCACAATATGTAACCGGAATCATCATATTTTTCGATTTAGTGTAAGATATTTCGGCGTTAACTTCCTCTTCCAGCTCTCTCTTTTACCGCACACTACTTTTCTCGTTCCCAGGCACACGAAGTATGTGCGTTTGGCAGGGTCCCTGGCCCCACGGGAATCAGCAGCAATGAGATTGCGGGTAATCTGGCTGATCTCGCCGTCAGACCAACCATTCAGTACCGCGTTCAGATTAAGAATATTTTGGCATCTAGGCCCTACTCGTTCAGATGCACCCTTATCAAAGAAAGAGTACATACACTTAAGGATTCTCCAACATTGCACCACTAAGGGAAGCTCCGCTACTTTTTTCAAGTTTATTTTCTATGAAACCATGAAAAGGTGCGAAAACACGATTCCGCTGAGGTCCATATAAAGCTCAACATACACCTTTAGGCGAAATGCTTAGATGTCTTACAAACCGCGGAAACTGACCACAGTTGCTGGCGTATACACGAATAAAACCGAATTGGAGCCGCTGTAAAAAGAAAATCCTACGATATACCTAAAAACCTCTTTGAGTTAGGATGGGATTTGAACCCGGGTTGCAGAGCACTAGCCAAGAGTGGTAAGTCCAGCAAAGCACCGGTACCGTCCGAGGATGGAACAAAGATGATCCGGATGCGTGCCGGTAGACTCCACTGTGATGCTGCAGCCAAACATGACGCAGCAGCCAAGAAGTCTTCGATAATCGCAGGCGTTCGCATTGAAATCGCCTAATAGACCTAGGTGCCTGATGATGCTTTCTGTTAACACTAAAAAAGCTATAATTGTTACATGCTGTGTCGCAAAAGTCCCAGCAGAGCTTCCGCTCTCAAAATCTGCGCACGATTGCATATCGAGGCATCTATTTCAGAAATCATTCCCCTCACTGCAGGTTGGTCCATTCACCGCACATTTCCACGAAGAAGCTCTGTTTGTATTGGATTTTTTAATGCTATTCTGAAAGAAAAACGCAGTGTCTTGAGTGCCGTCCGACGGCAGTCCTGCTCAGCGCTACAACCATGGCTAGAGTGCGTGCGACGGCGTTCGAATATTTAAAGGGACCCCGAAAAGCTTTGTGAAGGTGGCAATCAAATGCATTCAGGTGGTAGAACATATTACGGGGGATTTTTGAGCCAAGTTTGAGCCCCATACGTTGTACAGATAATTTGTAAACAATTTTTCAAGATCGCCTTTCTCAGCCGATGAGCGCGACGCCGCAGCGAGCCGACCGCGGCTGACGCAACGGCGACCGCGGGTGACGCAACGGCGAACGCTGCTGACGCAAAGGCGAAGGCGCCCCCTGATTCGCCCAACCGCCGGCAAGGTCGGCCGCCGGCGGCATCACTGCCATTGGCTTCCGGCTGCTCTTCCTCCTTCCTGCGCGATCCCGAGGCAAAGGCGGCAAAGGCGGGTCCGCAGTGATTGACGCGAGCCTAGGCGCAGGAATGTAGCTAGCTGCTTTGAAGGAGGCAGAGAGGGAGGAGGAGTCGATCGGCAAGTGGGGAGAGGTGCCTTTAATTGCTTCTGGCGCAGCTAATACTGAATGTAGATCAATAATTCCAACGGCATTGCATCGCTATATTGGTGCTACGTGACAATACAGGCCTTTTGTAACTTTTACAAAAGGCTTTTCTGGGTCCCTTAAAGACCGGACTGATGCCTGCCAGGCCTCCATCCGTCGCAACCTATAAAGGTTCCGCCTCAGCTTCCTGTTACTAAAACCGGTGGTTCGAGTCCGGCTGTGGAATCCATTGTTTCTTTTTTAAATCATTTGTTCCAAAAACATTTAAATGGCTAGGGTTAGTTTTCCGCATTTTGGAAGATTTTTCTGTTCATTGGGTTGTGTTAGGTTAGTTTCCGTTACAGTTAGGTAAGGGAGGGTTAAGTAGCCCCAGACGCCGGAATTTTTTTGTTGAAACGCCAATGGACGTAGCTTTCAAGAGGTGCGAATAGTACCGTTGGACGGCGCTCAAGACACCCCCAAGGAAAAAAAAAAAAAAACAGTGTTTCTTTTTCAAACTTTTTGTGTTCTTGTTTTCAACCGCTCATATCTCTATAGTCGTAAATGTCGCGCTTCGCTCAGGTCTCTGGCAAAAAGCGACGTCGGTTTCTTAGCTCCGTAACTGGACACGCTATGTTGGTACGACCTTTGACAACCCGTCAGAAAACTCAGCAATAGCTGATAAAGATACAGACACAGGATAGCATACAAGAGCCCGAAATTGCTGTTTCTCCTGATTGGGACGCCGGGGTATACACAGTGGTCGGGTAAGATGGAGATCGCTTTGGGTGGTATAGATGTAGTTTGAAGATGACCAAGGATGGCCTTTTGGAAGAGGTTTCGATTTGGGAGAAACTTAATAATGCGGGTGTATTGGTGCGTCCGAGGTTTTCTGGGATTGAGAGAGAAACAAAAAGCTTTATTTGAAAAACAGTAAGTCGCGAACGGTCCCCTGCGCTAGTCTTCTTTGGTGCAGCCTGCAACCTCAGGACAATACGAGATTCTCGGCAACGTGGCAAAGTTATTCTTGTATGGAGGGGTCTGAGCAAGTCAAGGGCGGCTTCTAGTTGCGAGAGTGAGGTGACGCGGATAATGCTGAAGCGTAGGCGCTTGCGCTCCGATGTGATGGATTCTCGTGCCCGTAGGATGTGCTGCAGTGACGCAAATGACATCGAGAATATGCACATGCATCACGGTAGATTTGGGTGTGGTTAATGCCAGGAAGACTCGGAGTGATTAAAGGCCATGCTTCTATCTTCCGATTGCCTAGATTAAGTGGCGCCGACCGGCCCTCTCACTTTCATTTTCTCCGAGCTATTATAGCGGATGTTCCCCCATCTTTTGTTGCCAGTGTTTAAGCGAACTACTCCGAGACCGTATTGTCACGGCCTGTTGGTACACGCATTGGACGTAGCTATGTTGTTGAGTTGCTTCCCAAGCTATGTAATCCTCTCGAGTAGTGCTTTCGTCTGCCGCATAGCGAGCCAGGATGGAGGGGCTTCATCCTTTTCCTCAATTCCTTCGAGCTACTAAAGCCGAAAGTGCCGCCGTGACACTTTTGTCCGGAAATTCTCAGCCGCCACCGCTTGCTACGGCAACCGCGTCATCGTGGCGTGCCGATGCATCCATTTTTAGTTTGCAGTGCAGAAAGCCGCCGTCGACAACGTAAGAGCGTTCGGAAAGCTCGCATAGGCGTGCCCTTATTTCCGGACCGCGACTGCTCTCACCCAACGCCGAACGATGGAAACGAAAGGGAACACGTTTTTCCAACCGGGTGGAAGCGAAACTAGGTGGCGGCAGTCTTCAAAGGATGGCGCTACATCATGAAGCGGCCGTGGCCGTGATGGGGGGGGGGCTTCAGGAGTGATAAGAAACTGAGTTTGCAGTATTTACAGTTTGTGGTATGGAAGAGTAACGCTGACGTGCCCCGCATGGAGAGATTGGCCTTTAAATCGTCTCACGTGTGGATCGAACTGGTTTTGGCCAGATAAACTGCATGTGTGCTTATCTCCTGTCGAAGCAAATTAAACCTGAGGCGGAGGTAACCACGGTGTTCGTAACGCTTCCACCGTCGCTTGGGACTACCATATCCTTCCCAAGGTGGAAGAATTCCGATGCCGACGTACTGCGCAACACTGTCCGGAAGGATTATGAGATCGTGCGGTTTTGTGCGTAGAAAGATAGACCCATTGCATTAGGGCCCCCCTTGTGGATTGTATGTGCTTGGCTATATAGTTGGAAGGTGTATCAAAGTTTGATCTTAGTATGAGTGATTTTATATTTGAGAGAATAATGAAGCGACGGTATTATAGTTGGGTATAGTGGTGGTCGCTCCCCAGCGCATCCGGAGTAGGCGGCGACGAAATGTCCCGAAGTGAGGCAGCGGAAGAGCTTCAGGAGGAACAGGAATAAGTTTCCCTATGGAGCAGTTAGTCTCGGGCAAGAGTCATTATTCTAGGATCCCTTAAGACCGCCCGACTTCTTGGGCGCTCTTGCACGACTCAAGCTGATCGTCAGGGTCCGAGCTGGACAATGCTTTCTCCTCAGTGTTTAGAGGAGGGTAGGGCAGGAGGGCGGGTATGTTGGTGTTCTTATCACAGCCCCACATAATATGGTAGAAGCCGGAGCCTCGCAAAAGTGGCACTGCTAGGAGTGTAGCGCGGGGGCGAGAATGTGGGCTCTAGTTGGGTGGAAAAATGAGTTGGCACTGTTTCCCTCAAAGGTGGCTTTCTTGACCTTTTGTGAGGTTTTCATGCGGGAGGGGCACATTCTTTGCTCCAGGCGGTAGTGCTGCGCGATTTTTTTAAAGGACAAGAGGGTACAGACATTCCACTGCACGCAGAACTGCTGACTAGCCCGGTGTGTCAGATCTCGAACATGCTGGTGGGCAGCTTCTTTGCCGGCAACGTCGGCATGGGCTGGAGCCCAAATGGTTCTTATGCAGTGTTGTAGAGGATGCTGCAGTAAAATTTGTGTACCGTACGGTGAGAGGAACCCGCTCGAGCAAGCTCAACACGCTCGTTGGCAGTCCGTAATGCTGATCTCTTGAGGGGTTTGGAGATTTGCTAGGGTGATGGCCACTTCTGCCTATAGTGCATGCGTTGTAAAAATTGATGCACTTGTGAGTGGGCTTGTGCTGCAGTCACAACAGCGGTCATGGCTGTCGTTCCGGGGAAGGAGGCTGCATCAGTGTACACTGTGCTAGAGTTGTGGTCATACCATTTGAAAAAAGCTTTTGCTCAGGCCTCTCTACGATCCTAGTGCTGAGTCGGATGCATGTTCCCGGGCAGTGCGGTGACATCAATGAATGGGAGAATCTCATGGGGAAGCTGAGTCGCATCAGTTGGCAGTGTTGCAGCCGTGAGCGCAGGCACATTTGGGTCAAAAATGTTCTGCCTGTGGAGTTGAAGCTGAGGCTTAATAATGGTTTCATATGATTAGCTTCGAGGCGTTCATCCAGGGTCAGGCACGCTGTCGCGCATGCTAATGCAGTGTTATGCCTGCAGCTAGGTCAGACCATGCAGGCGGGAACAGTCCGCGCACGCGACGCCCAAGTCACATTTTCACACGGCACACGATGTAGGCGTACTAAGAGGCGTAGGCTGCACCAGCTACAGCTCGCCTCCGGTCGCCAGTACGCAACACACAGCGAAAACATACTGTCCTAATCTGAAATGCTAGTCCTAAAGTGTTCTATCTAAACTCACGAAGGAGGGGACTGTTCCACGGAGCAGCGCCGCGTGCTCCGTGGAACTGGGATAAAAGTTCGTGGGAATTTTCGAAAACTTGTGGGTTAGTGTGTTGCATTTGGGCCCTCTATTTTTCTTTCAAATATTAGGTTCCCATACTGAAAAACGTTTGTAGTTGTTTTTATTGAGTGGTTTGAGGGAAAGAAAAAGAAAGCAAGTGCACTGCGAATATTATTGGACCCAGCAGGTCCCCCCCTACGTGCAACCCAGCGCTGAGGAGGCGAAGTACAATGGGAGTAAAAGAACAGAGAAGAGTATTAGGGAAATTGAGAAAGAGAATGAAGAACAAATGACAGGGTTAAGTCAGGCTGGCACACCAGTCAGTAGCACGTCGGTCTGGGCTACAGCCGCTGCGTGAGGCCGGTCGTCTTGAGGTTGTAGAGCAGCTGCTGAGTGGCGGTAGGCACCTTCAGGAATAGAAGGTCCTCCATGTCGACTCAGTGAATGCCTTGGT
Source organism: Haemaphysalis longicornis (assembly GCA_013339765.2). Lineage (NCBI taxonomy): Eukaryota > Metazoa > Arthropoda > Arachnida > Ixodida > Ixodidae > Haemaphysalis > Haemaphysalis longicornis. Next base: position 174,418,322 of record CM023450.1, read on the forward strand.
GCAAGAGCTCTCTGTGGACATCTGCTCTGGGCCCCACTTGGAAGGGGGGTGGGGTGAAGAAAAAAAAAGTAGTTTTTCCAGCGTCTCTAGTTGCGAACAGTACGCAAAAACTTTCCGAAGGATGCCAGCGCGGTGAATGTCGTAAGTAACTCGAACGCGCACAAGAAGTACTGGCCTGAGCAACCACGACAGGTGCAAAAAAATGCGCGCAATACCATCGTGCAGAGTTAGTAACTGCGGACATTCCGGAGAAACAAGGGTGTTGAACAATGTATTTAGGCAGTCTTGTCCGTGGTTACGAGCCCGTAGCATCAACGTTTCAAAAGTGGAAAAATAGAGAAAGCCTCAGACTTTATAACAACAGCTTTGTGTGAACGATAACAAGGCTACTCCTAACACTTGTAGCATCCACATTTCAAACATGAACAAAAGATAAAGCCTCAAACCTATCAATACAGCTTTGATGTGAAAAACAAGGCCACGTCTAACACTAAACATGTTTTTTGTGGGACAGTACATGCAGCTATTCGCAGTTAAACCTAGAAACTTCAGCAGTAACGAAGCCATTTTGTATGCATAGCAGAAGGTGATGCAGGTTTGACGGTGTCAAGCAATCCACGGTTCAACCATGGTCGAGTTGGCGCCTCGCGAGCTTCTCCAGCGCACGAAATGCTATTGCATCAAGTGGAACGATTTGCGACATAGAAAAGCCTAGATATGGTCCGAAAAATCGTTGCTAAAAGCTGCGCCAGACATATGGCGATGACGAAATATCCGATTCTAACATCGACGTGCGCGTTACCCTTGTTTTACAGAGAGTGCACAGCCGTCAGTTGCGCTAGACAAGGTCACTCCCCCGAAATAATTTTTAGTCTCGGTAAAAGTGCCGAAACGTAAACTGTACGTAATTGTACCTGAAGAGCAATCTACTTTTCATGCATCTACACTTTTTGTGGAAGACGGCCGTGTTTCCGCCGTAACGAAGGAGTTAAAGCATACAGTCTATAGCTCGCACAGCAGTTAAACCTAACAGAGTTGACAAAAGTTCGCCAGGTTTTCAGTGTTTCGAGCTTGCTGCTATTCTGAACTCGTGTACCCATGAGTTGCACGAGCTTAGGCATTACATGCTCGAACCGAGGTGGAGATCAGTTGCCTTTTGACAAGCTCCCTAACGCTTTACAGGATGATACTGAAAGTGTGCCTTTTTGCGAACTTGATGCTCTTTACCGCATTTAAAATTATTGAGAGGGTGTCAGCTTGGATACTATACTGGCGGACAACATTCTTTCTCGCCAGCGGAGACAGCCTTTAAAATCATGCGCTTTTCTTGAAAAGACACAACGTTTCGTTTTCGAGCAGCAGCACTCATCAGCGACAAACCTATACCACAGATAGCAGTGGAGACGCGCAACTACACGCCGACCGGACGGCCTAGCACATCAAAACCTAGGTCTGCAACCGAAGCCGCACTCACTCGTACAAACTCGCCGTAGTTTCCGGTGCGGGCGAAAAAAAAAACGTGAAGGTTAGTTAGTCTTGCTAGGTGGTGTGGTGTGAAGCTACAGATGCAAAACCAGAAGTGACTACTACGTTAGCCACGGGATGGTGCTAGCTCCTACATTGGCCACCGTCATCAATGCGTAATTCGTGTTTAGGCGATTCCAGACATTTTCATTGATGCTGGCTCCTTACAGTAGTGCTAGCAATTGCTAAATTAGTTCATTTCTCCTGTAGATTTTGAATAAGAGTGCAAAAAAACGTGACTGATCAGCTCGCCGACTTAGTTACGTCAAAATTAACCGCCGCGACGTTTCGTTACATAAAGGTCGCAAACACATGGTCTTGAATGGGGGTGGCAATGGAGAATTGAAATTAAAAACAGGAATTCCTTGCATAGAGGTTCATTACTTTCAGGTTTAACTGTGCAGCGACTCAGCGCTTAAACTCTCAGCCTCCAGAAGCCTACTTAGATTCCCCATTGACATACCTGCGTCAGTATCTCCGCGCGTATGTGTGCGCGTGTCTTTATTGCCTCTTTATACGGCGTGCTAGAGCAGTATATGAGCCTGTTTTCAATCTTTCTTTGTCAAACGGCACCGATAAGACCGGCACTTCACACAAACGTCGGATTCTGCTGTCTCTGTTCACACGGGGAACCATAAAGGTTCTCCGTGTGGCTTACCTCCTTAGTTAGAAAAAAAAATGAAAAACTGGCACCGGATCTGCTCGTGTCAGAGCAATTGACGTGGAAATACCAAGCCACCCCTCCCACATAACTGCTTCTCCTGTCCTATCTATCCACCTCTCAAGATGTTCTCTTTCTGTCTCGGTCCATAATGAAGGTTTGCGAAGTTCAATTATGACGCATTCGCACTGGTGCTCCACCTGCTCGGACATGGGGGATTTAAACCTCGAGCCGCGAGCGCGAGGCTCCAGCGTCAGCGGTGTTTGTAATTTGTGGGTAAACATATATTGTTTTCAAGAAGGTTATTTTTTTCGTTTGTTCTCGCAAATATAGAGCACAAATGTATTGTTATTTAACAGAACGATGCAAACACTGGTTACGTATTGACATTGTTTCTCTAATAGGCCTGACACTACCTCTTTTCTGAACGATGCTGAAGAATATGGAGCATATTTCCAGATTTATTGGATTTTTTTATTCGAAAGTTTGCCCTGCGGCTTAAGGGTGCATAATTCACAGGTAGACGAACAAGTTTGCTTCGTGTATAAACTTCAGAAGGTTCCGATGAGATGGTCAATTAACCCAGCGCTGCAGGGTGGAGGCCAGTTGCACGAAGGTGCCGTAATCGTATCTGATGAAGTCCGGCGCAGGTCCACAGCTGATTCTCCACATTCACATTCTGTAGGGCGCAGTCGCAGAATGGGCAGGTGCCGTCGTAAGGGCCGCGGTACTGCGATGGCCAAGAGGCAGCAGAAAATTTCCATCTGTTGTGCCAGGTTTCCACTTGGATCCTCAGGGAAAAGTGTTAGTGGTCGCATCAGGGTACGCGGGCGGCTAGCCATGTCTGCCTCCCTACCGGCGGGTACAGCTGAACGGGGTACCCATTCTATGCGGATCTGCGGTAGAGTGCTTCCTGCTAAGTGGTAATTGGAATCTGCGAACGATGTAGCTTGTCTTACGCGGCGGATGTCGTGGATGACTTGCGTAGAATCAGTGCGTAATATTAGTCTACAGTATGGGCCTGCCTCTACAATAGGCAATATTGCGGCCATCCCATCGTGTATTGCTCCTAGTTCAGCAAAATACGCTGGTGGCAACGAATTAGGCTCATAAGAGCAAGATTGGTCCACCTCTGGTAGCAGGGAGGAGATGAGTGCAGTGTCCTCCATGTCGTTTTTGACGCTGGCGTCTACATATGCATTTGCCATTTCCGTGTCTGGGCTATGTAGGCGAGAGACTTGGGCCGTGACCTGGCGAGGTACTGGTTGACGGAGGCGACGGATAAGTTTGTTGTCAGTTAACTGCAGTCGCTACCATGGAGGGATGTTTGAACCTTTCCCAGTGGTAATCGGTGCCACATACCCCATGTACAGGGCTAGCGCAGCGGCTGCACCGGCCATCGAGACTTTACAGGCACGGGCAGAGCATATGGCGTTGGTGCACCAGCTCATCAATTGTGTTGGGCCTCACCCTGCAGATTGGATTGAAAATGTTTCGTCTATACTAACGTGCAACTTATCAATGTCATCAACTCCACTTATCAACACGCACACGCACGCACGCACAGACCAAAAGTTTGAAATTTGAGTAGCTCGATAAAGAATATCGTCTTTCAAACGACTTTCCCCATGCGAGAGGGATAGCTATTTTGCGCGCTATTCCCCGCCTGCCACGGCAGTACCGCGTGCAATATGCAGAACGAAACCCCGGCGGTTCCGGTTTCCGCTGTATATACGGCCGCGGGCTATACCCACTGGTTTGCTTGTTTAAATATTTTGTTACCAGCGTCTGGCCACACCCAGCCGTCTTTATAAACTACTATTGAAGCGCACGCTTTCGTCTTTCTTTGCATGAAGCGCATGCCATCTTATTTGATACCTAGAGCGTATCACCTGTCGTCACTATAACCAAATGTTCATCTTTCACTGCCAACGTTTGCGATCTGAATCGATAGTTCTCGAAGGGCTGACGCCAAAGTATGAATGCTCGCATGGCAAATACCGTGGCTTCCGATTCACCGACAATCGCCAGCGCACGCCCACTCGTTGACTACTCCGTCACTGCTTGTGTAATCTTTTGTGTTGTTAGCGGAACACAGGTTCGCTCCAATAAACTCTTGTTCCTTATAAAAGCCTGTGTTGTGGTTGACTGCGTAACATCTGGTTTAAGTGCCGGTGAGACTGCGCACCCTTTATGCTCCCTACGCCCTCTCGAAGCCACCAAGCCCGCCTAACTAGAGCCAGCTGCCGACTGCAAGGATTACAGCCCGATATTGGTCTTCCACCAGGAAACACCGAGACTAAAACCGCCGCAAGTTATAACATGGTGCACGAAGCCGCCCCTGCCATTGTTTTGCAACACCTCCAGGAAACACCATCGTTCCACAGATCTCCCGTTGACGACCCTTAGGGATGGTTGTAGAATGCGGAGCGCGTCCGGATCTTTAACAGGTGGGACGACGAAGGAACTTTTTCGGCATAAGCTCTTTTCACAAGGTGCAGCTCGTTCTTAGTTCAATAAAGACGAAGGTTTCCTGAGCAAATGGAGAAGCTTCAAAAGCGGGTTGCCTAAAGCATTCGCCACCGTCGTACGAAAGGAATGAGCCGCGTTCTTGCTGCAAATGCACACGCGCACCTTAACGAAGGGGTCGTGGTCTCTGTGAAAGACATGAAGAGATTCTTCCTTCGTGCGCACCCGGAAACGGCGGACGAAAAAAAGCTTTTTTAATGCGAGCAGTAGAGCAAGAGTTATTCACTTGGCTTTTTAACCCCCCCTCCCCCCAAGGACAGTGGCAGAATTCGTGTCTGAGGCGGACGCCATGCAAAAGGCTCTTCTTATTCGTACAAGACAGTACGACGGACTAGTAAATGCTCTAGTAATAGAGGTCACCGACGGTGCCATTTTCTCTGACAAGCCCGCAAGACGATCCGTACAGTAGTAAGAAAGGAGCTACGGAAACTTTTGCCTGCCCCACCCCAATCTTAATTCTCTTCACTAAGCGGCATGATCGGAGATAAGTTGAACACACACTGTGGACTTCTACGCCGACGGAAGCACCCCGCGAGCGACAAGCTGCGAGCTACCCACAAACTGTTCATCGGCCAGGCCCAGCTCTAGCTCGTCATAAGGAGGGCCTGTCAACTCCCTGTGGTCTAAACTTGACGCCGAGAAAGACCGACCCATGGCGCGCTGCCGGCCGCCCTCCGTTTTGCAACCACTGCGCAGAAGCCGGCTACATTTACCATCGCCGCCTCCACAAACAACTCGGCTTCAGAAATCTTTCCCTCGACCTACCACGCCCTCTCGCCTGCCAACATCCAACTGAAATCCACGACTAGCTGTCTCAGACCAGCCGTGCTGCAGCCCACTTCAACCGTCTGCCGCAGCACTACCCATTGGTATCGCCTAGCCGCTGCAGCAACACTCACTTCGCTCGAGGAAGGCCCCCAGCCAACGTAGGGGAAGTGAAGCAGCTTCTGGAAGTGAAGTGGCACTGCGGCAAACAATAGAAAATCCTCCAACGACCCCACGGCGCACAGAATACCAAGACCTACGACGCGGCCAAAACATGATGCCCGGACCTAACCCTGATGTGACCGTGCAAGACGACGACAACCGCACTGAATCGGCGGCGGGCCCCGACCGAGTGACGAACAAGGCCCTTAAGAACCTCAATGACCAGGCTATCGTTGCGCTAACGCGCTATTATAACAAGTGCTGGCATGCAGGTCGCCTCCCGAGACAGTGGAAGACGGCCAGAACAGTCCTAATTCCGAAGCCGGGCAAACCGCCAAGTATCGACCATCTCCGGCCGATTTCGCTCACTTCGTGTGTGGGCAAAGTCTTAGAACATGTCCTCCTCAACCGATGGAAGCGCTATCTCGAAGACAACTAACTCTACCCCGACTCACTCTAGGTTTCGGAGTCACCTGAGCACTCAATATGCCATGCTCCCCCTTTAAAGGCACGAGGTGATCGACGACAGGCAACGCCCGGGACAACAAGGGGTGTTGGGCCTCGACCTCCAAAGTGCCTTCGATGGGGTGCGGCACTCTGCGATTCTGGCGCAAGTCTCTCACTTGAACATGGGGCGGCGGACGTACGCATACATACGGGACTTCCTCACGGCCGCTACACGCAAATGTGCGCCGGTGAGCTCCAATTACCCGAGAAGAAACTTGGCAGCAGAGGTCCCCCCCAGGGATCCGTGGTATCGCCGCTGCTTTTCAACCTGGTTATGATTGGCGTCGCCAACCGCCTCGGGCAGGTGCCGGACGTTGGGCACACCATCTATGCCGACGACATTACACTGTGGGTCACGGGAGGGAGCGACGGCCACATCGAAGATACTCTCCAAGCAGCAGTCGACGCTATCGAAGACCAGCTTGATGGCACGGGCCTCATATGCTCCCCCTCTAAATCAGAGCTGCTCATCCTCCCCCCGAGGGGCAGGCGCAAGCCGCAATCACCAATTCCCATTACTGTGTGTACGACAGGGGGCCAGGCGATTCCCGAAGTCGCACAATACGGGTTTTGGGCCTCCTATCGAGCGGAACCGAACCAACGGGTCCACGGTCAACAAGATAGCAACGAAGGCGGCAGCGGGCCTCTCATCCGGCGCATTTCCACGCGACATGCGGGCATGAAAGAATCCAGCCTCACTCGACTGGTACAATCGTTTGCCGTCAGCCACATCGCATATGTGGCCGCCTTCCACAACTGGCGGCAGTGCGAGCGGGAAAAGGTGGACGCCCCCTATCCGCAAGACCTACAAGACAGCTTTGGGACTTCTCCAGAGTACCAGCACTGCAAGTTGCTCGCTCTAGGTGTCCATAATACCCTGGATGAGATTTCCGAAGCCCAGCGCACCGCCCAAATAGAACGCCTATCTAGAAAACGGACGGGCCGCTACATCCTCCACCAAGTGGGCCTCCTCCCCCGAGGCGGCCTGCAGGGGTCCAAGGAGCAGATACCGGCAGACGTACGCAACCGTCTCATCGTATGTCCTATCCCCAGGAACATGAACCCCGAGCACAACCACGACCGCAGAGTTGCTAGAGCGCGAGCTCTGGTGGACTTTCATGCACAAGACACCGGCGCAGTCTTCGTCGACGCGGCCGAGCATCAAGTCAGCACGCCACCTTTGCGGCCGCAGTGGTGACGGCTAAAACGGGCGAAATCAGGTCTTCCGCATGCTTCCGGACTAGCAAGGCCTCACCCCGCCGAAGAGGTGGCCATTGCCCTGGCCATAGTGAATCCCAGTGGACTACGGTGCTCAGCGATTCAAGAACAGCAGTGCTAAACTACGCTCAGAACAGGGTGTGCAGTGTCGCGGCGCGTGTCCTCCGTACAGCAGGAGTGCGTGACAGTGCGGTGTGTGTGAAGTGGTTCCCGGCACATATGGGCCCCAGTGTATCCCGCCGGGGCAATGACAACCACAACGAGACGGCCCATGCCGCCGCGCGAGGACTGGCCGACCGCGCGGTGGCTAGTGGTGTCGAAATCTCGGAGTGGCAACCCCCAGAAGGTAACAGGACCCCCTGACCACCTACAACGAAGTGCTACAGTGGTACCGATTCAACAGGAGGACTATGCCGCCCCCCCATCCGGGACTTACTCGAGCGGAGGCGGTGCTATATAGACAGCTGCAAACTGATTCAATACTGACTCCAGTGCTAGCCAGACATGTGTGCCCGGAGGTATATGAAAGTGACATTTGTAGACTGTGCGAGCGGGAGCGAGCCACTACGGCTCATCTCCTCTGGAACTGTCAACTACGACCGCGTGAGGCCAGCGAGACCACTACGCTCCCACCGCAGTACAATGCGGCGAAGAAGAGCAAGGACTACAACACCCAGCTACAGGCCGTCCAGCAGGTTGCGGCGGCCCTCGAACGGCAGCGGCCGGAGTGTGACGCGGGAAGGGGGGACGATCCCCCCGACCTCGTAGAGCGCGCCCGGGTGAGGCTCAAGAGGTGCTATCGTAACGACGCGCGGCCGCGTCACGGCACCTGGCCCCTGTTAAGGGGCCCCACCGTCTGCAGGCCCAATAAAGTTTACTCTCTCTCTCTGCACGACGCCAACCCCACGTGATCAATCCTGCAAATACCAAGACGATGACAACGGCGTTGGATAGCCATCGGCAATAAACGTGAACCAGCAGCAATACGACACCCTGACGAGACGGACACTCGAAGACGACTACCTCTGACATACACCTATCCATCGATAGCCTTGATGTAGTCACACTAATAGTCACGGGAGCGAACTATCCAGTGATGAGCGGATTCTTTCCGTCAAAACTAAAAAAAGTTCCAAGTCACTAACACCCGCACATACGCATTGAAGAAGGCCATCTCGTCATGCTAAGTGGAACCTGCACGTCACGCGTCAGCATATACAGGCTGCTGCGTTCGTCATGCTGCCTATTGTTTCTGCGACAAGATTCTCGGAATGGACGTTTTGACTGATACAAGTGCGATTACTGACTTGCATGCCAAGTCCAAACGTTTCCCCGCCGATCCCGCCATCACGTATATTCAAGGCCTGAACACCGTGATGCTGTAAAGATAGCAGATGATCACGTCACCCTACTACCCCACGCAAACTTTATCAACATCTACTGCGAAGATGCTGCTTCTGTCGTGGTAGCGATTGTTCACAGAGACCAAATTTTGCTTCTTGAGCGCGGTTTCTCCTCCTCAAGAGGCATTGCACGCATGGAGCATAAAAAAATCCCTCGTTTTGGCCACTAACTTCATCGAAGAGTACTAGCTTTTACATTGCCGCGGTAGTTCATTCCTGCTATGAATTAACGCAGAAAGTGACGTGATCGCAGTCGCTGACTTTAAAGGAGCACGTGAACATTCCTTCAAGCTCCAACATCTCTTCGACCTGAAGCCGGCGCTACGGCTAGAAAATAAGAAAAAAGTATTGGCTTTTCTGTGCCGCTACAGCGAGTGTTTTGTCGAACTTCAAATTACGTCCGACCCCTCCAATCAAGCATCGATGTACAAGCGAGGATGGCGCCCGACCCAGCCGACAGTCACCGTATCGCGTGTCTTCACCAGAACTAAAATCCATCCGGAACCAAGTTGAAGACATGCATTCCGACGCTACTTTACAGCCATCGAAAAGCCCCTGCGCTGCGTCGGTCGTACTCGTGAAGAAAACAGACGGCACATTAACGTTCTGCGTTGACTACCTACGCCTGAACAAAACCGCCAAAAAGGACATGTACCCCCTGCCACGGATCGACTACGCCCTCTACCACCATCTCCAAGCGAAGTACTTCACTTCGACAGATATTATGACCGGCTACTGGCAAATCGAAGTCGACGAAAGAGACCGAGATAATACTGCGTTTATAACTTTGAACTGCCTATACGAGTTCGCGATAATACCGTTTGGCCTGTGCATAGCGCCAGCAACGTCTGAAAGGGTCATGGACGGTGTGCTTGCGGGCCTGAAGTGGCGCACCTGCCTCGTACTCCTCGAGGAGGTTGTGCTATTTGCCCGGACTGTCGACGAACAACTTGCAAGGTTGGAGACTGTGCTCGACGCCATCAAAAAAGTGCCGCTTCGCGTAGGAGGAACTCAAGTTTTAGGGCCACTGCATCAACGAAACGAGAGTACCGCCTGACCCGGCGAAAAATTCAGCCATAGCGAACTTTGGAATACCAAAGGAAAATAAGGGACTCCGAATAATTCTAGAACAGTACGCCTGCTACCGGTGCTACGTCGCAAACCTTGCACGCACTGCACAGCCACTCACACGCTTAACGAAGGATAGTACCCCTTTTAACTGGGAATATACCCTATAAGGATCATTCCGCGAGCTGCAACAACGCCTAAAAAGCCCGGCTCTGCTCGCTCATTTCGACAAAAACGCAGAAATCGAAAAACATACGAATGCCAGTGATTCAGGCTTGGGTACCATTTTCGTCTAAAGGCAAAGAAATTGCTAAAAAGTAATCGCGTATGCCAACCGTAGTAGGTTCAAACAAGAGAAAATTACCCATCCTCTTTCGTAACACGTGTATGGCGTAACGTTCAAGATTTGACGACCCCCCGGCACTTTTGGCCCAACAAAATCTTTTTCATTTATTTCATTCATTTTACCCTCAGGGAATGGTTACAATATAGAGGGACTGAGTTTGAAGGACTCCCCCGGTGACTCGGGCGATAAAGCTTGCGCCTGCAAGAGCTCGACATTACGATCGTCTATAAATCCAATATAAAACATAAAACATTATTAAAAGTCTGTGACAACACCCGCACCAACAAAGCTATTGCAGGTTTAACCCATTCAAAATAAATGAAAGAGGCACTGGGCCAGCAATACGTTTAGAAACAAGCCGATTCAGTGTTGGTGTAAAAAAATTAAAAATCATACTCCACGTACAAGGGCGCTACTGTATACATCCACACGAAAAGAATCAAATCTTTCAGAGATAATTTTTAAATCTAACATTATTAAAGTGAAGATGCGAAAAACGTTGAAGGGCGGTATGGAATGAGAACACAAAAAATACATGCAAACCAGTACACTAACAATGTCATTACAGCAACTTCTGGAGCTATGCTGAATTAGTTGGTGTATCAATGACCCTTTTCGCATCATATGCAGACCCACAGACACAATATTCGCACTAAAACGGATCAACCAAAAATAAACCGCTAGACCTGCACGAAACCACATAGTTAAAAGAAACAGCACTCGATCAGAAAGTAAACACTATCGTGCTCTAAAATTTGCACCGTCTCTCACACATTGTAGAGTCACTGTCTTTAAATACCCTTAACTTCACTTCCGTGTCTGCATCACTGTGTTCTACAACTAGAGTTCATCATCCACCAAACCACACTTAGATGACTTAGGAGCCACTACTAACGCGTATTAGGTCGATGGGAAAGCCACCACAAATAATCGCACTGGTGTATTGAACTGCACAACACATATCAACCCACCAGTCACATGACCGCGTATGATTTCGGCGGTGGATGAAGTTGGCTTCCGGAAAAACAGGCGCGGCAGTCAAACTTCAGGTGTCCACGTAATCCAAAAGGTCTCTAAGGATTTTAATTGTAGCATTTTCACCAAGTAATCTCAGGTGTGGTGGTTCCAAGGGTTGCTTTGTGAGCCTCAAAAAAGTTTTGGATGTAGGGTCTTGTTTTAACGCAGTCCAGTAACTAACGTGCTTCCACAAAACACTATGTCCACAAAAACACTGGCAATTGTTCTGTAATTGCAGGCGATAAAAGTAGTGCGGGAAGCATCCATTGCCTGCTAACAATGTGGTCAGTTTCCTGGTGGGCAGGAAACACCTCGGTATGTCCAAAACACTCGGGGTCCATCGAACCAGTCCTGTACTGCAGTGAGTGGTCGACCACGAATTCTGGAACACTAAGCGACAGCTTTTAGCAAGGCAGAACACACCATGTGCTTAGTGACTTTGTTGTGCATATCTACACTTTTCGTTGCAGCGTGAGTTGCACAGTGCCATTTTCGCGAACTTAGCCAAAACTAACTGCGGATCTCGCATGTATACCTATATCTGCTTCTTCATCTCTAACCGTAAGACTTCTTTCTCTATCTCGGGCTCTACTTTTCCCCCATTCTACCTAACAGCTGGTACCCCTCAAGGGTCCATCTTGTCACCCACTCTTTTTAACATCGCTTTAGCTTCGCTTCCCCTTTTAATGGATGTCATCCCCCCTCCTCTTCTACTCTATATACGCGGATGATATCATGCCCTAGTAAACCTTGGGCAGCCCAGGCCGACTGGAGGGCACTCTTCAGCAAGCGTGTGATGTCATCCAAGGCTATGTCCCGTGTGTCGGCCTCTGTATTTCGTCTTCAAAATCTTCTCTCCGTGTAGTAAGCAACAAGCGTGGGGTGGCACACGACCGCTTTCTTCCCCATGACCAAATTTTTGGCAGCTGCATACCACACGTTGACATCCTCCGGATCCTCGGTGTCCCATAAATTATGCGCGCAGCTCTGTAACGATTGTTTAGACACTCCACAAACAGATCACTCAGCTTTCGCATATCCTCTGCGGGCCGCCAACCGAAGAGCTTGACTGCGCAAACCTCACCTGCTCCGCTTTATCGATGCTTTTGTAGGTCCTTGTAAGGGTTGCAGGCGCCAGCGACGCTGCAAAGTCGAAAGCGTGGGAAGCGGCGGTTCCCTGAAGGGCGCCTGAAGGGCTTTATGGCAGCCAGCCTGTCAACAGCAGGCGGCCTTTGGATCATGCCGCCTGCGTGGAGATGAATTGTCTTGAGCCTCAGCTTGGCTGTGACGTTGTTTTGAACGGCGTGTTGCAAAGCACAGTACGAGCGTGGGAAAGCGTGGGTCGGATGCTCGATTCGCGTTCCGCGGACATGGCGGCGGTTGCTTTGGGGGCCGCCTGCGCGCGCGTTTAGCCAAGGGGCGGTGGGTCGGTCTTTGTTGGCCCGAGCGCACAGTAAGGAAGTGCGAAGATGTCTCGTTGGGAATGCGACGCCGCGGGGTCCGCGCGTCCCATATGGATTCTGCCGAGGATCGCCTGTCAATGGCTGCGTTCGTTAAGAAGAACGGAGGATACGGGTCATCCCACATTTGTGGGGGCGGTCTAGCTTTGGACAAGGCGTTATACCCGTGAAGTGCAGGCGTGGGAACGGGCAACGCAAGCCGCGTGCGTAAAAGCTTGCCCCGGGCGCTTGCACGTGTTTCCTCGGATGTCTGAGTGTGTGCTGTATTTGTTTGGTTTGCTTTTAATCCCTTCCTTGTTTTTCTTGAGAGAGAGAGAGAGAGAGAGAGAGAGAGAGAGAGTGACCAACCTTTCAGGGTTACGGGGGGCATTGCCCACCGCGGTTTAGGCCCGGATTTGGTGATACATCCAATCAGGTCGCCAGGAGATACTGATGTGCCTGTGTATCGGGGGTGGAGCCTTAGTAACCCATCAAAACCACGGGACACGAGGTCTCGGGGTCAAATCCTCAGGGTTTTAGTGTGCTATGCACGCACGGCCGGCGTGTTGCCGGGCTAGCCAGGTCAGGCTAGGGAGGATCTCACCACTTGGGTAGTCGTAGGTCAGGGTCCGTCGCTGACGGGGGTGCCGCGTGCACAAAGTTTAGCTGACCTAGGAACCCACTTTATTTCTTACTCTGTCTACTTCAGTCTGTAAATATCTTGTATATATCTCTCGTTTTATATAGTTTTTAAAAACCCTCCACCAACCATCGTCGTCGTTTCATCAGTGCCGCAACCATCATGCACCAACGCATATCATCATCATCGACAACAAAGAACAACAACGAACCAACATTTGCTGTCCTGTATACTACATAAAGTACTCTATTTGCAACCCTCACCATCTGAGCTCTCATTCCTCGAGGCCTCCCTCTGTACATTTTACTGCATCTCTGTGCGAACACCGTCCTACGCCGCAGCGCCACCCGTTTAGAACATGGAATATATCATATTCTTGAAGAACGCATCGCTTGCCATAGGCAGGCCCAACTGGAACACCTGCAGACTTCTGCCCAAGGTCGTTCTATCCTTAACACACTTAACTACCCCACTTCGCAACTACCTCCCATACCACCGGAACTCCCTCCTTGGGTCACTTTCGCTAACTCGTGAAGCTGTGTGCGCCATTCGCCAGGCTAAACCTCTTCACTCCCCTCCCATCCCGTTCTTCACCACATCTATCGGCGCCCTGGCCATCATTCCTGTCCCACCTGTTCTTCATACTCATCCATTCCTTATTCCTATTGGGGCTGCATCATGCTATCTCTTGCCCCAGACAAATGACTGCGGACAAAACGATCTGGACCTGCAGTCATAGAGAACTTTTAGCGCCAAGCTCGCAAATCCATCTGAGGCAGAACCGCCGGATCTCGCCCCAAAGAAGAGATAGGCCGACAGTAAAATAGTGGCACTCCCGAAGAAGAGCAAGCGCGGCGCGAAAGCTTCCGCGCCGCTACTCGATAACTGATGCGTTGAATTCGGTCCCAACTCGAATATTGTTCCCGAGAAGCGGCGGCGAATCGTAAGCGAGTTGCAGAAACTCCGGAGTTACGAGTTCACGTACATTGTACATACTTATAGAATGACAAATTTTTCATTGCTCTTTGGGGGGCTAACGACGACACCAGGCAGAAACCTTGACTGATCTCCAAGCATGCCCACGCAGAAAGGTTCACTGCGTCTTCAAGCATATCCACTCAAACTCAGCCGAGCAAAGAATCAGTTAGGGTGGGCCACCAGCTCCGCTATCCCTCCAGCCTTGCAGCATTAGCACAAGCTGTGCCAATTTTTATTCTTGCGGTTAACATTTGGAAGGTTGACAAGGCCGGCAAGGATGATGCAGTATTTAGAGAACCTGATTGTGTGATCATGCAGTTTGGCCGCAAAATCCGGGTCAGCAAAAGGCGAATGGTAAGCAGCACTAAGGTTAAACGCACAGTTGTAGGCATTCACTCGCAGACGTAAACTTTCATGGTGCGGTATCTGCTCGAGCACAGTGACTGACAGGTCTTTGGTCAAATTAACAGCTGCGCCACCACCACGAAATGACAGGTCTTTTCTATAACTCTTATAGAGAGGAAGACCTAAGTCGCCATCGCTAATGCCATCCGTTAGCTACGCTTCGGTTAACACTACTGCATGAGGGTTATAACACAACTGGACGCTTTCTAATTAAACGCTTTTCTTTGGCATGCTTTTAAAATTAATGTTCAAAAGTCTCACTTGCCGTGGTGCAAAGCAAAGAACCCCTTATGTGCTTTCCGTGGATCTTCCAGTTGCGGAGTTTCCGGCGCCGCGTGATTTCCGGGCGGTGGAGAGTTTTTTACCCGGTGGTTGCTATCGCCATTCCACACAAACATGTCGTCATCAATGTGAAGTTCACCGTGAATGAGGTAGACGCTGTTTTCATGTACTTTATCAGTCTTTGCACTTTCGCATAACAATTACCGTATTCGCAGTGTGTTCCGACATTTGTCATTCGAAATAATAATTACGGTCCCTTCACGTTTCTTAGAATCTTTCAAAGCAAAGCTTTCTAGCTCTACCAGCCAAGTGTTCTTTCGTGGCGTGCGAACAACAAACTCCCAACGCGGCGGAAGCGGCGGCTAGGGAAGGGAATGAGCGGAGAGCGTCATACATGGAGCACACTGTAGAAGGCGCGGCGAATTTACCCAGCGTTCCCCGCGCGGTAGCGCCTGCTAGCCGGCGGCGACATCAGTGGCACCGCTTTCTCGTCTGCTTTAGCAACGGTTGTTTTGGGCCTGTTTTGGAGCAGCTTCGCGTTCAATGCGCGCTGCCTTCGCATGGCTTGATTAACTTGTTCGACAGCCCCACCACGGTAACCCGCACCCGACGGAATTAAGCGGTCGTACGGCAGACATATGTTAAGGATTGATTTGAAGGGCGGGAAAAGAAAATGTACATACCACAAATAGACATCTGGCCGCTAGAGAAACATTATCTGTTGCGCACTGCTTGCCACGAATAGGACTCCGTTTTCTGCATTGGTAAAAACCAATTTGGTTGTGTTTAAAGAGGTATTAGAAAAGGCAAAATTAGCAACTGGTTCTGATTAATGGCGAATGTAAGAGCTCCCTCAGCTTTCTCGCAATTATGAGGCTCACTGAACTAACTAGTTTAAATCGGTATAAATGGGAATCAGTCTGCTCACATGGCGAATTGTTTCCGTGTCGACGCTTGTGCCGCGAGGTGGTGTAGCCCAAACCTAGGATGGCTAGGCTCCCCCATTAGGATGCCGGAACCATTAGGGGGCAGCCACCCCATTAGGATGGCTAGGTTCCGCTGTCTCACCTTTCTAAAGACGCTCTTCGCCGTTTTCTCCCTCCCGAACCACGGCCGGGCTACAGCGGGGGCGCCCGCCGCTCTAACCCGGTCGTGGCCGACGCTGCTGCGGCGTTCAGGACACCGCCCCCGAGAAATCGAGGTAACGGCTGGCAGAATCTCTGGTTTCACTCTTTGTAGAGCCACGTGGGTGAATTCAAGTGACGTCGCATGGGCAATTGTAGTGGGTATTGTTTATAGCTTTGCTTTCCAACCACCTTCACAGCGTAAATTGAGGCCAATGTTTTTCTAGAATTGCGTGCTTTTCATTGAAGTCCCGCTAATGCGGAATCTTAGCATGGTTTCTGGCAAAACCACCACGTCAATGAATTCTTCAAACAGATTTACACGACGCTTGTAGTTTCTTGTAAAACACATCACTCCCCCCTTTTCATTTAGGTTCGTTTCAGCTTAATCGAAAGCCCCAGGTATACCATATACAATCAGGTTTGAATGATGGCTACGATTTTGTAGTTCAATTAGCTTTCGACATCATTGAGCAAGGGATGAGCGAAGCAATCCAGGGTTGTACCAGTGCCGTTCATTCGGCAGAAAGATTGAGTCATTTCCTTCATTATTTTATGAAATTCTGAAACTGAGGCGCTTACTTCAGCTAATGCTGCGTATAGCAGTAAGTTGCGTTTAAGCTCATCAATTGCCTTAATAAATGCAGTGTGATCGTCGGAAAGAGTCTGTGGTGTATGTCGGGGCAAGTTTTTTGTCGAAATCTCCGTGTAAGAGCAGCTTGCAGACAAACACCCTCATACATAATACATAAACACGTGCGTGTGCATGGCAGGATAACGACCCCTGTAGGTAAATCTGGGAGATCAGTATGCGTAACTAACCTGGATAACAAAGGGGATACGTCCGTCATTTTCGCCATTCCTGCGGATTCCGAAGCATTGAAGCGCAAGCTTTATAGGTACTCTAAAGGGTGCAGTGGAGGGTTGCAGTGCAGTCCGGTTTCACTATTTTTATTCCTAATTGCAAGGTTGTTTTGCGTGCTTTCTATGTTTGGTCTTTGATTTTTGGAGGGGATTTAAAAGGCGGGTATTTTTCATTTACTGAGATTAGTTTTCTGAAAATTTTATTTTCATTCTCTTTTTGTTACTTTTTCGGTTTCCCGGGATTCCGTTCGACCAATTATCTCCATGTACGTTATTATAAGGATTAGGCGCTTCACTTTTGCAAGTTACGCATTTATGTGGAAATGCAGTGTGCACGCGGTTTTCATCTTTCGGCGTTCTTTAATTCGTGTTTCTAACGTTCTTTTCTGGTCCTTTCCGTTCGATCTTTGGTTTTTGGAGATTTATAAGGAGCATGTGCTTGATTTTGTCAGATCATTTTCGCAATTTTTTTCAATTTTATAAATTTTTCGCTTTCCAAAATTTCGTTCGAATAATTATATCAAACTGCGCTATTATAACGATTGAATGTGTTATTACTCGACAAATGCACCAGAAAAATTATTAAAATAGAAAAATCACCTTATAAACAAATGGACTCTATTACACAAACAGGGGTATATTTCCAAGCAAATATGCAGATAGTGAAGGCAGACAAGGTATTATTCCCCAAGCATATTTAGCGCGGGTATTAGTTGTACATCGAAAGGTTAACCAGGCACTCACCCAATCGTCATTAAAAAATTATTAGGCCCTTGATCGTGTCACCAAAATGGCATCACTGGCACGATTTGACGGCATTTGTGTTGGGTTCGTGTCCATAATAAATTCTGATATTAGCTTCGCGAAAAAGGAAGTTGAGAACTGCATCATAGCTAGGTTCAGAGAAAAAGTGAAACTTCTAGGAGCGTCTGTTTCAGTTTCAGTATGGCTAAGATCTGCACTAGGGGTGCGATTCCTTAAGGGGCGTGACCGCATTCTCGTCTGTTTGGGCATCATCCTCGTCTTCGTCCAGGGCTTCAGTGATTTCCTGCGAGATCATCATTGCAAATGGCGTCACGGCTAGCACCCGTCACTGGAAGCAAGATTTTTTTTTTACTGGCAGCCAAAAATGCACACTCACGATTTCAAAATATTAGGAACTTTCAACTATACAGTCGCTAAAATCACGCCTAGCGTGCTAGCGGGTACTGCGTTACTATTGAGGCTACTACCCATTGCTACCAAATACATGACCAAATGTTTAGTCACCCACTACATAGGGCAAGAGTTCCAGGAATTTCTCTATTTCTATTACTCTATTTCTGTGACGCCTGCCATCAACGGACGTGCCTAATTTATCTTAACACAAGGAACAAGTTCTGGTAGAGCTTAAGTAACTCAGCTCACTTCTTGATCATAAAATGGACGCCATACTTAAGCGTTTCAGAACTTCCCTTATTATTTCACCTACATTGATAATCTAAGTGTTTAGTACAAGAGCCTCAATCCTAACCACGACACACCCGCAAAACAACGGTTTGCCACCTGCCAGGTTGCACGAACGACAGTGCAAGATAAGACCTGCTTCCAAACCAGGCCAAATATTGTTATCATGCTTTGGCCCAGTTGTTCAGGGAGCGGCATGTTTGCCCTAAATAATTCATACTGCAATGAATAGTAATACCATAAATTGCCCATTTCACACTTTTTGCATGCCTTGTGCAGGGATTCGCAGAGCAACCTTGAGACACTTTAGAAATGGTTTGTCACAGCCTGGAACACTTTTGCGGAGTTGATAAACGGACCTAAATATTTTAGATGTTCAGAGACCTTCATCAATTTGTGTGACACACCGTGCATATCCAGGATAACCACTCGTTGTGATCTTCCCGTTCTTCCATTTGGAAGGGTAGCAGTAGCAATAAGATTCATGGCTAGCTCTTGTCGGTCATATCTCCGGAATTTCTACTGTAGACTACCAACTGAGCGTGGATTTCCTTTGCTTTGTGCTTCTGATTGATTGATTATGGGGTTTAGCGCGCCGACGCAGCGCAGGCGATGATGCGTGCTGTAGTGGAGGGCTCCGGAGTAATTTTGGCGACCTGGGGATCTTTACCGTGCGCCGAAATCTCTTACACACGGGCGTTTTTGTTTTTCGCCTCCTTCATAAAAGTCGCCGCAGCGGCCGGGACTCCAACCAGCGAACTTGTGATCAACAGCGCAACGCCTTAGCCAATGAGCCACCGCGGTGGGTTCCTTGTGCTTATGCTATTGCAGACAGGTAAGCGCTGGTCGTGTTTGGACTTTGGTGCCAAAAGGCCGGTTTAAGTAGAAAGTGTTTTTTAAAAAACCTTATCGGAAGGTTCAATCATAATGACCCCGGCTACGACACCAAGGGTGCAATAATTCAAGCGTATCGATAAGGCCGATAGTGACGCAAAGTATGGGAGACGCATATACGAGATAATTCTTGATTACCAAAGTTCACGAATGATTGATTAATTGTGGATAGTAATGGCTAGTGAAGTAAGATGAAGGCGGATCAACAATACTTCAGGTACATTAAAGTGGTTGAAAATGAATTAGCATGAAAACGTTGATTTATAGTAACGATTAGTAACGATACATTACGGTGTACTAAGATTACTAGGATGAACTGCGACGAATTATGGAGTATAAGATAGAGTAATAGTGGTAAGGTCGGCTAAGGCGTTGCGGATAGAATAGGTCGCGGGTTCGATCGCGGGCGCGTTATCGATGGACGGGGTAAACAAAAGTCCCGGGGCACGAATTTGCACTTATCCCCAGGTGGTAACATTAACGGAGCCCACTACGGTTCCCCATCGCCTTTGTGCCGCGGGGTTCACATATCATCAGTAGGGAAGTCGATTAGATAGGGAATAACGGCCGTAAAATAGCGTGGCGCGTGTATCGAGGTGTGTACGCGTATACCAAATTGACTAGCCTACAGGTTTGGAACACTTAACGTAGGAATGGTTTTCCCATACGTTTTCTTTTTCAATTTGTAGCCACACGGGGTTCTAGAACGTGGGAACCCAGCTGGGCATCTTCGGGCGTGCGCAATTTTTGCATCCATGCGCCTCGGAAGGGAACAATCATTCTTACGATGCCACTCCAAATTGCTAAGGGGCCCATGCCAGGGGCATCGTGGCACGCAACTCACGCTGGAGCCATCTACGGAACTAATTGCCGTGCAGTTGATGCCGCAATAAGATCTACGATTGGGTTTCGCCAAGCTCTGAAGGGCCACGAGAAGTTTGCCGGGAGCACTTACACGGAGGATGTCCCGCACGGTTGTGGCTTTGTAGACCGAAATTTCTCCGTTCGCAAAGTACTGAGAACCGTCTGATGCATCACTCCGGGCCTTTCCAGTGGTCTTCTGCGCATCTTTGAACCAAGCTTCGAGCCGGTCAAGGAACTCCTTCATTTTTTTTACAGCGTTGGCATCCAATTCCTTCATCAACCGGGCGATCCGCTGCAAGGCAAATACTGTTGTTTAGCAAGTGCTTCAAGCTAGGGCCTAATGGTCACGGAAGCTTTAGTTGTTATTGCTGTAGACTATGCCCTGAGATAACTTTGATCAGGCAATACCTTTGCGATAGCTTTCAACATCGTGTCCCATTCCCTTCTATTTAAGCTCAGTAGAATTAACCTACAGCCGAATGTACTAACATTGATTGAATGCTTCTTACGTAACCGAATTGAATACGTAACAGTCAATGACTACAATTCTCACGCTCACCCAGTCACGTCTGATGTGCCATAGGGGTCAGTCTTACCATCCTCACTTAGTCCCAATACATAGCGCTAGTCCCTGTGATCCCTTCTTTGTTGTCCCGTCTATACCGCGCTACGCAACCATGTTTCACATATGAATGACCTTTGCAAGTGCTTTTTTTCGATAATACTCCCTCCCGGCGATGCTGCGATATACCGGAAAGTGACTTACCCAAACGAAGTTCCTTGCCTCTAAGCCGACCTTAACATCTCTGCACGGTGTCACCGCTGAATGCGTAAACCTAATACTAACAATTGCAAATCAATGAGAATTTCCCAGAATACTAGTCAACAAGAGCCAGCTTAATGTCTGAATGACTTCTGTTTATAAAAAATATAAAAACGTTAGTTTCTACATTAATGATTACCTTACTTGGCATACGTAAGTTCAGCACATAACCAACAATGTTAACGGGATGCTTGGTTCTGTTCGTCGAAATTTTTGTCTTGCGCCTACCTAACAAAAACTTTTGCTTTTAAAAACGCTTGTGCGCTCAAAAGTCGAATACGCATCTTTGGTTTAGGATTCACGAACTAAAGCACCAATCTCCACGCTAGACACAGTCCGAAAGCGCGCAGCCGAACTTATACTTTAACATTATTCTCGTTTTTCCTGTGCCACAAGCATTAAATTTTTATTACATCTTCCTGATCTTTCCACCTGTCGCGAAATACCTCGTATGTCACTATTTCACAATTTTTATACAATTTCGGGCTCAACAAACTTTTATCAGTAGTTCTAACTACCTGTCATCTCGCATAGATAATGATTCTAAAGTTGGCATATTTAAATACAGAAGTAAGGTTTTTGTATGATTATTTTGCCCCCAGAACTAGCAGGGACTGAAACCACCTTGAGCGTCTGATGTATTAACCAGAGATCATTCCACTTTCGAAAACGCATTCCTTGGCTGCATCACCTGAGACGGTTTGCCTTTTTCGCCCATTACTTGGTTTATACTCTTTCGTACTTAGTACCCCTCCTCTATGTAACACCTTAATTAATGGTCCTGAAAGTAGGCAAATAAATAAATAGAGTGCTCGTAAAACATTTGCAGTTCATAGAATAACCACGTACCGAAACGGTGTGGCACCGCTCCCGCGGCTACGTTCCACGATCGTGCATCACAAAATGAGAGCAGGAGAAGTTAAAGGGACACTGAAGTCCTCGTTGGTTGGGGGGTGATTAGCAATCAGGGATGGGGTGTGCTGGCACTCCCATGCCATGTCGCAGAATGTTTTTTTTTTTTTGTTTTATTTAAGCTTGATTTTGGTCTGCTGCCATAGCACAAAAATTTATTAATTCCTGTATCTGCTCAGATCGCTACAAATGCCGTTTAAAAACGTTAGTTGACTGCTGCCTTTGCCCCGTAAATGCCTCCTTCTCTTTCCCACTCAACTCTCATTCTGTTTTCTCCCACCTCGCTCCTCCCACAATACACACGCTATAGGTTTCCTCACGTTGATTAAAATTTACCGCGTTCCACGCACGACCTATTGTAATCATTCATTACTGTGGCTGTTTGACTTCTTGGAATGTCGTGAGGAGGAGGTAGTGTAGCGGGCGACCGACGGGGCGTATTTAATCGAGCCGCCATGTTTAACCAAGCATCTTTGGAAGGCAGCTGATAGCAACGTTCACCTGCTCTTCGCCGGTCGCTGAATATACCAAACCATGCATCGACGACATGCGCAAACGAATGCGCAAGGGACATTTGGACAGCTCCACCACTGGAATGTGATATAAAAGGGTCAACCTCGTCGACGGTGCTCACTAGGCACGGCGGCACCACCCGCATGCGGCTGCTTGACAATCCGCCTGTGTTCTTCTCGTAAGTGAGAAGCTACGAAAGTGCTGCCGGTCTGATAGCTCATTTTTGTCGGTGCTGCCGTGCTCTCGGCCATCTGAAGTGCTTTATGAGCTTGCTTCGTTCTTGAGGGAGTTGATGTTATTGGCGGGTAACATTACGTCAATCCTGGTCCTGCGCTTCCAAAATTAGCAACACAACTGAATAAAATTGCAGCTGACTATACACAAATCAAGGAAAAGCTACTGGGTGATACTGACAAAAAATCACAGGCTCCGACGAGACTAGAAAATAGCATTGCTAGCTGTTGAAACCAAGTAGTGATGTTGATTTCAGTAATGAAAGCGCTCGAAAGACAAATTGATGACCTGGAGAACCACAGCAGGTGAACGATTCTGATAATTCACGGATTACCTAAACAAAAGGCTGAAAATAGCGAAAGCCTTGAAGCGGCCGCTCATCACAAAGTAATTGCACATATTCTCGAGCTTGACCCAGTAGAAATCGAATACATTCATCGTTTGGGTAAACCGGCAACAAGGAAATATTAGGCCTGTCATCTTTACGCTTCTCAACTTCAGGAACAAAGTACAGATACTGAAAAGAGGAGCTAAACTTCAGGACACGGAAAGTTCTATTGGCGAAGACTTTCGCGTAAAAATTAGTGATGTAAGAAACAAGCTCTAGGACGGCACAAAACAGAACCGAATAAATAAGAAAAAAGTGTTGTTTGCTTTTGACAAACTCTACAATAATAAGCAACGTTACATGTGGGACGATGTCAGGAATGAGCAGAACGGATGAAAAACACGTCCTAAACCTAAGCCGCCCCATGACGAGGTGGCGCTCCCAGTCACTCTCAACACCAGACTCTTGAACGATGTCCTTTTTTATTGGCCTAGCAAGTATGATGACAAGAACGATAAGCCCCTTCCATGGACAGAACGAAAACCTACGCCTTATCAATGTAAATTCCCGAAGCTGCAAATAAAACTGACTTCCATGAAATTATCTCCACTAGCACGTAATCTGCACTTTACAGTAATTACTGAAACATGGCTACGCCACAGAATAAGGGATGATGATACTACATTCCCACCAAGAGAGAGAGAGAGAGAGATAGAATAAACATTTAATACAGCAAACGGTGGTGGTTGATCCGTAACTCGGTGGGGTGGGTTCGCTTCAGTCCAGGTATTCTTGGGCCTTGGCTACAGCCCTGGCACGGGTGACCAGAAAGATCTGGTCAGCGTGACGGGAGCTGGTCAGCAGGCCCTCCCATTGCTCTGGGGAAGGTCTGGGATTGGGGATAAGTGATGAGGCGTTTTGGCAGGCCCACACCATGTGGTAGGTAGTATTAGGAGAGGGGCCGAATTGACAGGTGAGGTGTATTGGGTAGGGAGATAGCGTGGAGGATGGGTGCGTTGTATTATGTGTTTGTAATCGACGCCAGATGACTGCTTCCTCCTTGGTTAGTTGAGGGTGAGGTTGAGGCAAAGTGAGGCCAAGGTTACAATAATGATACAGGATGCCATGGTAGTGTGATGGAACAGCGGGAGGTGGAAGAGGCTGGAACGTGAGTTCTGTTCCTAAGTGAAATGCGCGGTGTGGAAGGGTGCGGGCAGCGGCGTGAGCAGCCTCATTTCCCTCGAGGGACGAGTGGCCAGGGGTCCAGACGATGTACAGCTCTGGGAGGGGATTTATCGATGGGAGTATGCGTAATCCGGGAAGGGAGATGCGTCCACGTTGAATTTTGCGGCATGCTTGCTGGTAACCTATTATAATTGTAAGGTATTCGGACCAAGTTGTAGCGGCGATGGCTATGGCAGTTTTTTCGGCAGTGCTGGTTGATGTCGAGAGAGTTGTGGGGGAGGTGAGAAGTCTGCCTTCTGAGTTTACAACCGCCAGAGCATGAGCCTGGCGTGAGGGGTAGAGGGCGGCGTCGGTGTAGCGAGTATCGGGGTGAAAGTGGAATTGTGATCGAAGATGCTTAAACCGGGAGAGGCTTCTACCTTGGTTGAATTCTGGGTGCATATTAGGAATTTCGGATACAGTAATGTGGGAACGGATTTAAGATAGAATGCGCTGAAAGGCTTGTGAAGCAGGTTGGGTCGGGTACCCAAGGACCTGGAGGACTTGTCGGCAGGTAGCGGTAAGGAGGAGTCTGGTGAGTTGGCTGTTGCGTTGAGCTTCCAGGAGTTCTTCGAGGGTGTTGTGGATTCCGAGTAGGAAGAAACGATAGGTAGAGCTTTGAGTGGGGAGGCGAGGACCTGGAGGACTTGTCGGCAGGCAGTGGTAAGGAGGGGTCTGGTGAGTTGGCTGTTGTGTTGAGCTTCCAGCAGTTCTTCGAGGGTGTTGTGGATTCCGAGTAGGAACAAACGATAGGTAGAGCTTTGAGTGGGGAGGCCAAGTCCAATTTTGAAAGGTTTTCGAATTATTATGTCGGCTTTCTCCCATTCTTTGTGTTTGAAGTCGATGTATTGGGTGGAATATGTGATTCGACAAATAAAAGGGCTTAAATTAGTCGTATTGTATCGTCCTCTTTGAGGCCCTTACGTTGGTTTGTGATGAGTTTGATGAGATGGGTGAGTTGGGTGACATTGGCTTGAGGCTGAGGAAGAACTGCAGCGCCAGAGCTATCTTAATGGATTTTGACTCCGAGTATACAAAGGGTGTGTACTTTAGGAATGGGTTTGGAACCGATTGTTGGAGCAGGATCGGGTGTGGGAACTGGAGATCGCCCACAAAATCGGGAGCGGAGGATGAGAAGTGCTGATTTGTTGGGGGCATACGTGAGGCCTCGAGGTCGGAGATTAAGCGAGAATGCTGTCGATAGCTTGTTGTATGGTATTTTGTTGTGTGCCAGGAGATCCGGTGTTCGTCCAAAGAGTTGAATCATCAGCGTATAGGGCATGGTGGAGACCAGGAGTGGTTTGAAGAAGAGGTAGGAGTTTGAAGAGAGCGATGTTGAAGAGGAGGGGCGACATAACTGATCCCTGTGGAGTTCCTTTGCGGGGTGTACGAAATCCGTCGGATCGAAGTGGTCCAATGGGAAGGGTGGCAGTTCGGTCAGTAAGAAAGACACGCAAAAAGTTGTACGTACACACACCGAACTGGGTTTCTTGCAGTCCTTCTAAGATGGCCTGATGTGTAACGTTGTCCAAAGCGCCCTTTACATCAGGGAACTAAGATAGCACTGGGATGAATTTTGCTGAGGTGTGCGATGACTTGCCCTTTGATCTGTAGGAGAACATCTCGAGATGAGAGGTGGGAGCGGAAGCCAAACATAGTGTGAGGGAATAGGTCGTTTTGTTCAAGGTGAGTAGTGAAGCGTGTCTGAACGATGTGTTCAAACAGTTTACCGAGACAGCAGGTGAGGGAGATGGGGCGAAGGTTGGAGAGCTGGATTGGCTTGTTGGGCTTATAAATTAGTAATATATCTGCGTGCCGCGATTGCGGACGGAGGGTGCCGTTTGTCCAGTGGTTGTTGAAGAAATCTAGTAAAGCGGTTAAAGGGGCAGTGCCGAAGTTGCGGATAAGTTATACGGTCGGGGCCGGGAGTGGTGTTTTTTTAGTGAGACAAGAGAGAGCTTGGTCAAGTTCTTGAAGCGTAAAGCATAGAGTTTCATACTAATATATACTAGAGGGAAATCTGGCGCTGCATTCGCGTGCCGCCGTCGGGCGGCGCCATTGCAGCTAGCGACGTTCCTCGCCTCCTTGGCTTGGTTAGCCACATGGCTTCTTTTTCGTCTTGAAGCCAAAAGGGGTAACATTGTTTTTCTGTTCATCTTCCATGAAGCTTCTAAATAATCCCTAGCAAATTAATCTTTATGGAGCTTTTATTTTTTAATAACAGAACAAATTCGATTAATTTTCCGCAGTAATATTGTTGCATTTTTGCAGCCAAAGCGAACTTTTCAGCCTGTTCGTGAGCCATGCCAAGGACAAGTGGAACGTGCCTGCCCGGTACATGACGGCACGCTCGCCGAAGCGCGGCTCCCCTAGACGGTGGCGCCACATTTCCCTCTAGTGTTATATTAGTATGAAACTCTATGGCGTAAAGGGAGCGTCAAGGGCAGGATTCGGATCGCTGGTGTAATCAGCGTGGCAGAAAGCAGAGGTATTGCTGTCGGTACCCAAAAAAGTGGTCTTTAGCTTTTTTAGTAGCCGATCATTCGAATGACGATAGCTGTGAAGAACACAGCGGACGTGATTGTGGGTGGCAGCTTTGGTGGGTTTCGATCCAACAAGACTACGGAGGAGATGCCACGTGCGTTTACTGCTGAGTGTTCCTTGGAGGCGGTCGGAGAAGGTAGCCCAGTTTTGTTTGTGAAGGGCGTGAGCGTAGATAGCGGCTTGTTGATTCAGGGCAGCAATTCGACGTTTCAAGATCGATTATATTTTTGCCTCCGCCGTCGACGAATGAGGCCCCGGCGAGCCTCCCATAGATGAAGAAGATGGGAGTCAACTAAGGGATTCTCCACCGTCAGTGGAATTGTTTTGAAATGCTTCATGACAGCAGTGATTAATTGTGAAGTCCATACTTCTAGGTTGGTGATAGTGTCTGGGAAGGGTTCAGGATCTTTACGAAAGGGTTCCCAGTCGGTGGGTTTGGCTTGACCGATACGAGGTTTGAGTGTGAGGCAGATTATAGTGATAAGGATAATGTGATGATTGCTTCCAAATGTGTCTTCAAAACATTGCCATTCCAGGTAGGAAATATTATGTGAAACGGTGAGGTCGAGGTTCGTATTACGTGATAAACTGTTGTCCGCCGCGTAGGGGTGGTAAGGACGTTGCAGAGAGTGAGAATGTGCTGCTGAGTGGCGTTGAGTAAGGTGGCCACTTTTTTTGGTTGCGTGATGATAACCCCATGTGGGATGCGGAACGTTGAAATCACCTAAAAGAATGAGAGGAGCGGTGCGAGATGTTGTTTGATGGGAACAGCCACAGCGCGGTGCCTAGAGGCACGGTCTATCAGAAAAACTTTGTAGTTTGGTGGGAATTTCGGATGCTTCATCTCCATCTCCATCCGCGATTCCCGCCGAATTACAAAGTTTTTCTCAAAGACCGTGCCTCTAGGCACCGCGGTGTGGCAATTCTAATCAAACAACAGATTAAAGCCATATTGTTGGACAATATTGCCTACTCAGAGTGCCTGTGCATTAGATTATCTTGTTGGGGTCAGTGTTTTGTTTATACGCGGTTTACCTCCATCCTGACACGTCTCCTGAATACTTAAGCCAACTTGAGCTATATATGTCTCAACATCACAAACAAAATTACTCTTATGAGTGACTTCAATCTACCAACTACCAACTGGGAATTAATGAATGCTGCTCACCCCATTATGAGCATGATAACATTACGTTCAGTATAATGTTCACTCATAATTTGGCCCAGCAGGTTCGCGGACCAACGCGTGTTCAAAAATTTTGCAGTTCTGTTTTAGATCTGATATTTTTCAATCGCGCTTTCAGCGAATATACCATGTCTGCGAAACCGCATTATCTTATCACTATCTTCTGGGCCTTTCCGTCCCACCTTTAAAGCGTGGTGACAGCAAGCGCTGTGAAGTGCGGTCTTTCAAAGACTACCCCTGTGCAAACGACCCGTCTACCTGGAGACCAGTGGTGTTGATTTCGAAAAAGATGACGTATGCAGTCTCCGGAACCAGTTTAGGAAAATGCGTGAACACTGTTTAGCTAAATATGTCCTAAGCCGAATAATGAAAATCTGCAAGCCCATGGATAACGCCTAGTAATAGTCGCATCGAACGTAAAATTGAAGGTATAAAAAAGAAGTGTGCGTATTCTAGTAAATTCGAAACCACTCCGGGCTCGGACCACTCCGAGCCACTCCAGGCGTTCTTTCAAAGATTCTTATTTCCAAACAACTCTCCTAAATTTCATAAAAAATGACCGAAATAGATTTTGGCACCACTTGACTGATAAAAAGAGCTTGTATTTGAAATGTTAGTTATGACTATATTGTTACCGACAAGAAGATTACAGCTGAGTATTCCAATATGTACTTCCAAAGCAATTTTCTAGCCCAAGTGGATATCCATCTCAAGTTCCATTTTTTTTCACATGGCAGAGGATAATTTTGTTTCTTAGCCGGGTAAATTTTTTACGCTCCTAAAGCTGAAAACTAAGCAATCAAGCGGCCCTGACACCTGCCTAGTGATTGGAAGGCTGCATGAGTTGAACGGGTATTTAAAAAAGGTAACCGCTTGCATTTTGAAAATTATCGTTTACTATGTCTAACATAGTCAAGCTGTAAAATATTTCAGCGTATAATCGCAAATTCTATTACCGAATATCTTAAAAATGATGCCGTCCTAAAGATTATGAACATGGTTTCAGGAAGGGTTTTTCTGCTGTGATCAAGTTGCTTACTATAACTTATTCTTTTGCTTCAACTCAAGTTAAAAACGGTCAAAGTGATGTGATATTTTTGGTTTTTATCAAAGTGTTCGACAGGTTTCCTCAAGACAGAATAATACTGAAATTGGACAATTTGGTCCTCCTCGCATCTTGGTATGTTGGGTTATTGGTTATATAAAAAACCGAATTCGGTACATTTAAATCGGGGATCAACGATTGGGCTGCCTTCCTGTCGCCTCCGGAGTACCGAAAGGGAGTGGTTTCGGAACCCTGCTGTTCCTGCTGTATATCAATGACATTGTAAGTGTGGTATGTTCACCCGTACAAATCCGCATCTTTGTAGACAATTGTGTGTTGTATAGAGAAATTACTTGCCCTGAAAATCAACATGACCTTAATGGCAGTTTATTTAATGTTTTTAATCGTGCAATCGGCAGGGAATTGCTTTGAACCTAAATAAAACTATATTGCCCAACCCCCGGAAGAAAAATCCATTTCAGTATAGTTACACCCTAAATGCGTTACCTGTAGAGCACGTTTCTGAGTTCAAAAACTTAGGAGTAACACTCACGACTAATTCATCTTGGAATGAACATATTGACAATATTTCCACCTCCGCCTTCCATAACCTGTCTTTTTTACGACACAAATAAAAAACTCATTCAGATGTACAGCTCCTGGTCTTCCAATCAGTAATACGACCAAAGTTAGAATATGCATGCATAATGTGGGACTCGTTCACACAGAAATACGTCAATAAACTGGAAAAAATCCAAAGAAAAGCTGAAACAATATATACTCTAAGTTTGGTACAACTGATTCCCCTTCTAATCTAATTAGAGATAATGGCATATAACTCCTTGAGTCACCGCGGAAGACGTTTAGGCTTGATTTTCTTTCCATCATTCTGCAGATAAAAACAGCAATGGACTCGACACAGTACCTGACACCCATATCGACAAGACATACGAGACACCATCACCCTGGAGCCCTAACACATTATTTTGCACGCACAGATACATTTAGGTTTTCTTTTTTTCCTCAAACAGTGGAAGGATGGAACTTCCTTAAAGACTGTGTATAAAGATTCACCCTGTTTTCCTTGATAACTGTGCATTGTTTGGGTCTGTAAACCTCTTGTTGTGTGCCCAATTCTCTTTTAAATGCAGAGCATTTCTTTAACTCACGATGTCACCCGGCGTTTTTGGCGTGCCTCGGCGTCCGCAACAGCCATTCCAGGTGCGCCCTCTCCCCCACTTCTCCTCTCCCGCATCACGCTACCCTTCTCGCTCTCAACAACCCCTCCCCCTACATTATATAAAAAAGTCAGCTTCGTGCCGAGCTGAACGATTCAGAGCAGTACAGTAGGCTGTCAAACTTGGAACTAAACGGCCTCCCTTTCATACCAGGTGAAAACTTGCGCGCTGTCTTGTCCGACCTTGCGCGCTGTCTTGTCCGACTCGAGTAAATGCGTCGCATAGGGGGTGGGTGTATTGCGTTAACGTTTAGTGTTTGGGGAGTTGGTGGTAGTGAATTCGTTGTATCAGCAGCTTCTTGACGTAGTTTGAATGAGTCAAGGATATAAGGCGCGTTCGTAGCCTTTCCTTCTGTGTCGGTTTTGTGGCGCAGTGGGAAGAGCGCCATGTACCTCGCGTTCCGCCCACAGGTAGTGAATGCGTCGTATCAGCAGCTTCTTGACGTAGTTTTAATGAGTCAAGGATATAATGTTGAGAAATAAAGAAGCGCAGGCAGGGGGCGACAGTAGGAGAAGAGGAAGAGGAGGATCGGAGCGCTCGCTGCCTGGGTAATCTACTCGATCACCACATTGGAAGCAGACGCTGGTCCTCTTTCGTTACACATTTTCTGCCCGGTTTCGAGTCGAAGTTATTTTCATTGGGTCCAG
The DNA here is from genome assembly GCA_013339765.2 of Haemaphysalis longicornis. Taxonomy (NCBI): domain Eukaryota; kingdom Metazoa; phylum Arthropoda; class Arachnida; order Ixodida; family Ixodidae; genus Haemaphysalis; species Haemaphysalis longicornis. The sequence continues at coordinate 174,449,152 of CM023450.1, forward strand.
GAACGAATACTCGATTCGTGCAGAAGGTGGAGTCGCTTCGGGGGATAACTAAGCGCCTGCTTCTCCGACGCTCCGTGAGCGAACTTCGACGCAAGAAGCGAGTTTCATCCGCGCTCGTCCAGGCCCCGTGGGGAGGCGTCCTCGTGGCGAAGCAGAACAAATTCTTCGATAGTGATGACCCCTTCTCCTGCAAGCACAAGTCGATGCTGGACAAGCCTTTATACAATCTTTATAGGTCCGACGAGACGGAAGTCCTATGGTTCGCAGAGAAACCGGATGTGCTGCTGGAACGCACCGATTACTTCACGGAATCAGCATCAGACGTGGACGGAACGACAATGCCACCACACTCCCCGCATGATCTCTGTAAATTTGACCGTCCGCATCAGCTCTTCCCATTCGATCCCGGCGGCTGAGGCCCGGACTTCGCCACTACCCCTGCAACTGCCTGCTAGTCCCTAACCAACCTGGCTGCGGCGGGAGTATGTTAAGAAATAAAGATGCGCAGGCAGGGGGCGACAGTAGGAGGAAAGGAGGAGGAGGATCGGGGGCGCTCACTGCCGGGGTAATCTACTCGATCACCACATTGGAAGCAGACGCTGGTCCTCTTTCGTTACACATTTTCTGGATCGGAGCGCTCGCTGCCTGGGTAATCTACTCGATCACCACATTGGAAGCAGACGCTGGTCCTCTTTCGTTACACATTTTCTGGTGCCGTGAAACCCGGGAACCGGCGCACGAGCGAATGTACGTTCGACGGCGCAGCGGCTCCGAGGCACGCGAGGCTTGGATACCTTCGTACTGCTTTATCCTGGAAGCCTTGCCCTCGGCCGCCGCCCCTTTCGGATCGTGCCCAAGCCCGCCCTTGTCCCTTTGGTATTCGCAACCCCAGCGTCTTCCTTCATCGACTGGTGCCATGGACGCTCTTCGTATTCGCCGAGATGTCCTGCGAGTGACCATCTCTGGAACCATGACAGTCCTCGACGCCTTGCTGCGGAGCCAGGTAGCAACGGCCCTTGACAGGCAATATGTCTTTGACCTCATTTTGCATGACCAGGTGAGCCTTCCCAAACTCGACGCTCAAGTTCAGGAGAACCTGCAGAGTGAAGGATTTGATGCTGATGTTTTGGAAGCGATCGATTACGACGAGCGTATCTGCGCCCTGCGAACGCGCGTACGCTTCTCCGCGAGCGAAGACTCTTCCGCAAGCCCCGTTCTTCAACCTCAGGCGGCCCTATTTACCACCCGCATCGCAACTTCGAATATTCGCTCGCTTCCCGAGGAGGCCTGGCAGACAGTGGTCCTGGGTGACGTGCCGCCCGTCCGGGAAATAACTGGTGTGGCGGTAGAAGAACAGGACAACGACGACGGAGGCGCTGCAGCCTTTCAGAACGCCAAGCAAGACCTCGATGGGCTCAGCCCGGAGAGTGGCTCCAGCGAAACCGCCCAACCCTGGTGTTGCCGAGATTTCCGAGTTGGAGAAAATCTGAGGGGCGCCTGCCGAGACCTCGCCGTCGCTGACACGACCATCGTTTCCGAGACGTACTGACCGGCCTTGCCGCAGCGCTGGCGTCACCGACGCGATTCTCACTTCGGAGACGGTCACTACAGAGCCCTTCTGCATCCCTCGCTCCGACGACTTGACTACCGCTCTGGAGACATCTGAGCCGTACTGCCACAGCCATACAGTCGATGATGCGACTCTTCTTTGGAAACCTCCGAGCTCCCTGTTGCGAACTTTACGTCGGGGAGGTACCTCTCGTTTCGACAGCAGTGCGCAACCCGGTTTCGAGTCAAATATGTTTTCATTGGGTTAGCAAACAAAAACGCGTTTCGTGCAGACGATGGACTCGCGTCAGGGGATAACGAAGCACCTGCTCCTCCGTGCTGCCGTGAGCGAGCTTCGAACGCCGGAAGGCGAGCTTCGTCCACGCTCGTCCAGGCCCCGTGGGGAAGCATCCTGGTGGAGAAGCAAACAATGCTTCTATGGTGACGACCCCTACTTCAGCAACAGCAAGCGCAACTCGATTCTCAACGACCCTTTGTACCGTGTTGGGTCCGGCGAGAGTGAGGTCCTATGGTTCCCAGAGATAACGGACACGCCGCTGGAACACAACAAGTACTTCACGGAAGGCGAATCAGACGCCGACGCGACGGCATTGCCATTAGGCTCGTCGCATGATCTCAGCAAATTTGACCATCCGCATCAGCTTTTCCCATTGGATCCCGGCGGCATGCCTTCTGGCCGAAAACTTTGAGCATGTTCCCGTGCGACCATATGAACATTCGTAGTCTTCACTTTTAGATATGTCAATTTGATCCAACAACCCAGAAAGCGCTCGTTGCCCGTGCCGCTGCCAGCTAGCTCCTAACGAACTTGGCGGCGGCGAGAGTGTTGTTGTTGTTGTTGAAAACGTTTATTAAGAAAAGAGGGGAAGGGAGTTGGGTTAAAAAATGGAGCACTGGTGGCCATCCTATTCCGGTAGGCCGCGGCTGTGGCTGCAGTCTTCGCCCGGAGAATCAGGGCTTCCGGTTCTTCGAGCTGGCTGCAGCGCAGCGCGCGCGCTCCCAATGCTCAGGAGAGGGGGAGAGGGGAGTAGGGAGGGGGGGATTGGACGGACATGTCCAAACTAGGTGGCTGGTGGTGTTGGGAGAGTTGCAGTATGGGCAGTTGAATGGGGAGAGGGTGGGGGAGACATAGTGAAGGCGATTGTGATTGTGGTACGTCTGTGTTTGTAGGCGCCGCCATATGCGGGCGTCGGCGGTTGTGAGGGAGGGTTGTGGGGGGGATAGAGTCGTCGGGAGTTCCGGTAGTGGGCTAAGATGTCGAAGTACGTTGGGGGCAAGGGGGTGGAGGGTTAGGTCTTCGTGGGCCGGTACGTCGTTGGTCTTTCCTGGGAATGCCCGGTAAGTGAGTTCGCGGGCGTGGCGTGTGCCACCCCCAGTCGTTCCCAGGAAGAGATGTGTGGCCAGGCATCCACACTATACGGGTCGTTGGGAGCGATGGTCGGCGTGCTAGGTTGTTGGAACTGATGCGAGTGATGCGTCCCGTGGCGTAGCGGCGCCAAGCGGACTGGGAGTCGGTCAGCACTGTGATGTCCGATGAGGGTGCATTGGTGATGGCCAAAGCGATTGCAGCCTCCTCTGCGGTATCAATGGATGTGGTTGGTATTGTGGCAGAAGCTGTGATGATGTTGGTTGTGTGGATTACTACGCTGTGGCATGGGGGCCGGGTATGTGCGGTATGGGGCTGCGTCAGTGTAGTAGGTATCGGGGTCGGCGCCGTACTTTTTGAGGAGTAGGCGTGCGCGATGTTGGCGGCGACCTACGTTGTAGACGGGGTGCATATGTTTGGTTAGTGGAAGGACATGAATGGCATCTCGGGCTGCTGTAGAAAGGCTGCAGAATGTTTCGGGGGTTGGAGCCGTACGGTGGCCCAGGCGTTTAAGGAGGTGTCGTCCAGTAGCAGTGATTTGAAGTTTTTGAAGCTGACTGGTAGTGTGGGCTTCAATCAGTTCCGACAGGGTATTGTGGAGCCCAAGCTGGAGGAGAAGATCTGTGAATGTATAGGCCAGTAGGCCTAGCGCTGACTTGTATGCTTTGCGTATGAGGATGTCGATCTTTGCTGATTCTTGTCGTTTCAATGCCAGATAGGGTGCGAGTGTGTTGAGAAATAAAGAAGCGCAGGCAGGGGGCGACAGTAGGAGAAGAGGAAGAGGTGGATCGGAGCGCTCGCTGCCTGGGTAATCTACTCGATCACCACATTGGAAGCAGACGCTGGTCCTCTTTTGTTACATATAAGGTGTGTTCGTAGCCTTCCATTCTGTTTCGGCTTTGTGGCGCAGTGGGTAGAGCACCATGTACCTTGCGTACCGCCCGCAGGGTCATTGGATCGAAACCAGGCGGTGGTAAGTATTATTTTGTTATATAGTGTAGGGGAAGGGGTGCGGACCTGTTGTTGAGAGCGAGGAGAGTAGCGTGATGCGGGAGAGGAGGAGTGGGGGAGAGGGCGCACCTGGAACGGCTGTTGCGAACGCTGAGGCACGCCAACGCGGGGTGACATCGTGAGTTAAAGAAATGCTCTGCATTTAAAAATAATACTTACCGGCGCCTGGTTTCGATCCCACGACCCTGCGGGCGGAACGCAAGGTACATGGTGCTCTACCCGCTGCGCCACAAAGCCGACACAGAATGGAAGGCTACGAACGCGCCTTATATCCTTGACTCATTCAAACTACGTCAAGAAGCTGCTGATACAACGCATTCACTACCACCAACTCCCCAAACACTAAACGTTAACGCAATACACCCACCCCCTATGCGACGCATTTACTCGAGTCCCCCTCGCGGGGAGATGGGCCCTTTTTTATTTTTGTCTGACCTGACTGCCTGAACATGTACTTTTTTTACATGTATCGTGCCCACCTGCTTAGACCTGCGAAGGTCTGCATTATGCAATAAATGAAAATAAATGTCCCTCTTTTTTTAATAAAGGAACACGGCAAATATCACTCATGTATTGAAATATTTCCTCCTTTTTACATAATGTTTTGTTTTTGCTAAACAATGTTTACAAGTATGAATATTACCACCAGATCTAGATGTTCGGAAACGAATTTCCATATGTAAACCTTCAGTTCAACATATGCCATAACTTTGGCCACGCGACGGAACCCAGACAGAGACAGACAGGCAGACAGAGGACAGACATACAGAAAGACCTGAATTCCCACATTCAAGTTGCAAAACAAAGACTATCGTCGTTTAAAAACTGCGCTCCTCTAACGGGTAGACCACCACAGAATTGGTATTAAAGCATTGAAGCTGAGTTTTGCACCTGCTCGAGTGTGAGCGCAGAAGGACTATGCGTATGAGCACCCCTTACTATACCATTTTAAAAATCATTGTCTTTCTTGCGCGCCATAAGTGGAAAACAAAGTTGGCGCAGCTTGCGCTGGTCGTGAAAGACTGGAGAAAAAAAAGTAGCTGGGGATCCACCTAGCTCCTTTCCCCTGGGATCCACTGTCACTATCGCCGACCAAAACGGCCTTGCAAAATCCATCTAAACCTGGCGTCACACCTCAACACTTAGTCTAGTCTAGCAAGAACATCGCGAAAATTAACAAAAAATTGCAAAGCCTAGCAAAATCTAGCGGAACTCGGCAATACTGGAAGAAGTTAGGTCGACTCCCAGCATCGCAGTTTCTCCAGCCGTGCACCACTCGTACAATGTGGGACAATTTTTTTTTTCGTGTCCCACCGCCCAGGGGATGGTCAAACCGCATCGTTGTAGTTTCAGAATCCGTCGTGAGTACGGCAGCACCGACTACAGGACTGCCACTGCTCTTTGTATTTCCTCTCCGAAACGCTGCCGTCAGTAGTCGCTACGACCCAACCTACTTCGCGAAGTGAGAGAAAGAGGGTGGTGAAGAAGAAATACGTCACACTCCACAGTTGGTTGGCACGGACGGCATCATAGTCGGCAAAATTTGCGTTTCGCAAGAGTTGCTAACAACTCAGCAGCCGTCTTGGCACAACTGGACGACAAGAATGTGTTGCAGATAATTATAATATTTAATTATGGAACTGCCAACATTACTCAATCAATCGCGACTGTACTCGCGCCAAAGGCAGCCTATAGGTGTTGATTGGAACCAAAAATAGGAAGACATTATTATTATTATTATTATTATTATTATTATTATTATTATTATTATTATTATTAATATTATTATTATTATTATTATTATTATTATTATTATTAATTTATTGAAGCAGTATAACAAATCGGCGGGAAACCCGGCGAGCACGTGGTCGCTAATAAATGACCGCTGAGGTAAAAGAGATCTCGGTTCTGTTACCGATTGTTTTTCGAAAAGCCCAACATCAGTTGCTGAAAACTTGAAATGTCCTTTCGCAGGCTTCACTGATAAAGCTTCCCAGGAATACGAGCCCCCGTGCGCACTAGAAAAACTGTCTCGGCATCTGCCTTCTTGCCGAGGCTATCGGAACACGACTTGCGTAGAATTCTATTCAGTTTCCGACGAAACAAACCACCCGGCCTTGACGGACTGTCAGCTCACATGCTACAACGCAGTTCCATTACGGAGCAATTTAAAATTGCGATTGCTAAGCCGCTTCATAAAGGAGACCGAAGAGATGTCATTGAAAATTACAGGCCTATATCGAATTTGCCAGTACTGTCACAAGTCATAGAAAAATTCTTCTTGAAGTTATGGTTTTATTCATTGAAAAGTTTTCGATTTTGTCCCCCCGCCATTTTGGTTTTGTTGCGGGCAAAGGTACTACATTACTTTTGGAATCTTTTTCGGATGAAATATTTTCGACTTTCGAGCAGAATTCATTTAGTATTTGCTGTATTCCTGGATATCAGCAAAGCCCTTCGATACTGTTAATCACGGCATTTTGCTGGACAAATTACATTTGCTTGGTTTTCGGGGACCTATGAAATTTTTAGAAGCGACAGAAAGTTAACTGGGCCTAAGAAAAAGGGTGGCGCTGTTCTCATTGCCATCGATCGCTCAGTGCAATGCGTGCGGCGTGCAGACCTCTAGATCGAGGAATCAGTCTGGCTTGAGGTAGGCCTCAAGAGGGGCGAGAAACTGCTCATCGGTGCATTCTATATATCCCCGGATGTTTTACCTGCTGAATATAATCGAAAGCTCACATCTATTGAAATTTTTTCCAATTCACACTCCAACCATAAGCTAATTATTCTTGGGGACTTCAATACCCCAGTTATTCACTGGAACAGTCTTTCATTTCAGCATAGAAACCATTATGCAGCGCAGAAATACAGCATGTTATTAGATTTTCAATCATTCACCTCCTTGCAGCAGTTCCTCCACATAGAAAACTTCTGTGGTAATGTCCTAGATATGTGCTTCTCGAACTTGAAAAGCGTACAGGTGTGTGCCTCCGAAATATCTCTTGTACACCGCGACAAAGTTTCACCCCCCTCTTATTGTCGCTGTCTCTGTCTCTGCCCAGCATCGCTATGGCGGTGTTGACGATTGTGCAGTCCCGCGGTATGCTTTCAAGCATGGAGATTATGCTGGGCTGTATCACTTTTATTCATCTGCTGAATGGTCTAATGTTTTTGATGTCAATGATGTTGACGAACTGGTTCGACGTTTTACCGAAATTTTCAGGACTGGCATGGAAGAGTACATTCTTTGTTATAAGCCTGTTCATTCCAAATTTCCACACAGGTTTTCTAAAGAACTTCGAAGTTCGCGTAACTTAAGGACAGCGCCCACAAAAAGGCCAAGCGTTCTGGGCTAGAGAAGTGGAAAGCGAAGTTTAGTCGGTAGCGCTCACTTTGTAAAAGCCTCTACCGGCGTGACCACAAGCTCTATGTAGAGTCGTTAGAGGATTCTGCGTCTCAGAAACCGGCTGACTTCTGGAGGTATGTACGCGGCCGTTCTAAGGCGTCTAAAGAACACATTAGCCTCCTTAATTCCGATGGGGAACGAGTTGAGGGTGTTGCCACCAGTTTTGCTCAGTACTTTCATTCTGTCTTTCAACTGCCAGATGTTCACGACGAACGCCTATCGTTTAATAATATGTCTAATTTTAATACACTTATGTTCGATGAAAAACTTGTCAATGATAGCCTTAAACGGATGAAACCGTCATTTTCCTGTGGTGCAGATAGAATTACAGCAGCCCTTATGAAGGCGTACGGCAAACTTTTTGTGCCTGCCTTAACTTCCATTTATAATAACTGTTTACTTTTCGGCAAATTTCCTCGTGCATGGAAGATCACTCAAATTTTTCCAATATTTAGGTCTGGTGATAAGTCACACGATACTAACTATCGCCCAATCTCACTCCTTTGTGTCGCCTCAAAACTCTTTGAGTCAGCTGTGCACAAAGTGCTTGCTGCCTGCGTCAAGAACGTTCTGATACCAAATAAGCACGGCTTTTTCTCGGGTCGGTCGACGGTTACAAATCTTGCAAGCTTTATGACACAGGCTTCGGCTGCACTTTGTGAAAACGGCCAGTTGGACGTTATTTTGATCTCTGTAAGGCGTTTGATGTGGTGAACAATCAATTATTAATTAACAAGCTTATGACGTCCGGTGTAGACGCAAGCCTTGTTGCCTTCTTGTCCAACTATCTCCTTGACCGGTCCTTTTACGTAGATGTAAACTTCAAAAGGTCTAGTGTTTACACTGCAACAAGTGGTGTACCTCAGGGTTCTGTGCTGGGTCCACTATTGTTTTCTATCTTGGTCAATTATGTGTCAACAGTGTTAACATAATCTTAATTTCTTCTCTATGCTGATGATGTCAAACTATTTACGCACATTAGCGGTGTTCAGGACTGCTGTGCCTTGCAAAGGGATGTGTCGGAATTATCGGTCTGGTGCAGCAAAAACTGTCTATTCATAAACCCCGCTAAAACTAAGGTTGTCACGTACAGCCGGAAAACCCATCGTCTGCTGTTTTCCTACAGTATAGAGGGAGCTCCTTTGCAAAGGCTTGAGGAGAGTAGGGACCTCGGGATTCTTTTCGACAGTACCCTCTCTTTTTCTCCTCATATTAGGCTCATCACCCGGCGAGCGCTCCGAAGTCTTGGAAATGTGTGTCGGATTGCAAAGGAATTCTCTTCCCCAGATCCATTTATAATGCTATACAATGCAATATGTATCCCTCAGTTAGAATATGCTTCTGTTGCCTGGAACGGCATCTCCAAATCTAGTAGTAAATTAATAGAACGTGTGCACAAGAAGTTTTTATCCATATTTAAGCACCGTCGTCACAATCACAGTTTTCATCCTGATTCTGACTTACCCATATTTCCTTCCATCCCTTCCTTGAACTGCCGTCGTATGCGTGCAGATCTTACATTTCTTCACAACATTGTTCATGGTGACCTTTCTTGCTCAGACCTGCTTAGCTGTTTAGAGTTTAGTGTTCCACAAAGGCCCACCAGGTCGCGTCGCCCTTTCTTGACCACTGCGCGCAACTCCAATCATTCTCCTGTGCGCAGGATACAGAATTGTTACAACAGCTTCTATGAACGCCTTGACATCTTTCAAAGTTTCTTTACAATTTACCGTACTGCGCTGTTGAATACAGTATGTTAAACATCTATGATATCTCTTTCGTTCGTTTTTCTTTTTTTTCCTTGCTGGAATTTGGTTTCTCTGCGGTTCTGTTTAAGCAATTGATAGTTGCTTATTTTTGAAACTGTTTACTTATCATGCTTGTCTTATCATTTGTCTCTATACTCTTGTCATCGTTTTCGTCGTTTTATTGTCAAACTTTGTTCTCTGGTTTCTGTGTGGTCTTTACAATAAGCTGAGCCACAAAGCCATCTCCTTTTTTCTTTTTTTCTTGTACCCAGGCTCCACCTGTGCTTTATTTCTGTCATTTTCACTACAATTTGTGTGTGTTTGTTTCTTGCAATATGTTTCTTGTATTTTGTTTTTATGTAACTATCCGTGAGCCAGCACTCAGACCTCTGGCTGTTCTTGGGCACGTAAATAAACATGATTGATTGATTGATTGATTGATTGATTGATTGATTGATTGATTGATTGATTGATTGATTGATTGATTGATTGATTGATTGATTGAATGTATAAATAATTGATTGATTGATTACACATTCCGCAAACATGTCTGTGAGATTGTCATGTAAGTGACCTTTTTTATCCTCTGTTCACACGCGGTCACTTGAGCATGAATACAACACAAGACTTTCTTTTTTATATATTGCCCTTATTTCATGTCTGGTTTTCTTTACATGTACATTCCTTCCATGCTCCTTTTCTTACATATAAGCTATCTTGATTCACTCCGTTTCCGTGCAACTAAACTTTGTTAACATTTATGTATATTTTTTGAAATTATCTGTGTATGACGACCACTGGCGTGATGTCACATGCCTTACTGTAAGGCACTGTAGTTCTTTTTGTGTGTATGTGTGTGTTTGGGGTTTTTGTGGGTGCATTTATATTCTGGTGAATGACAGTGTGTAATTTTTATGCGCGTGTGTCAGTATCGCTGTCCTTTAATTGCATTACCTGTCAGGTGTGGGCATCCTACATTGCCTGTCTTTTCTTTTTTTTCTTCGTGCGCCAGCACAAAGGCCCTCCTGCTGTTCCTGGGCACGGTAATAAACGATTGATTGATTGATTGATTGATTGATTGATTGATTGATTGATTGATTGATTGATTGATTGATTGATTGATTGATTGATTGATTGATTGATTGATTGATTGATTGATTACTATTATTATAAATAAATTATTACAAATTATTACTAAAGGGTACGTGAGCAAAAACTCCCTACCTTCTGACGCTTAGAAACGCACCACCTTTCGCATTTCCTTTCTCTCACTTGTGCGTCGCGATTAGCCACCGGCGGCATCGTCAAGGTGCAGCATCTACGCTAATTGAAGGGGCATTAAAGTGAATCTGTCAAACTTATGCTCGCGCTTCTATTGCATAGACGGGCAATTGTTTGTTGTAACCGGCATTGCCGGAGGTTTTCGATTCGTCGTCATCAGCTGCGACATGTTTGGTACACATTCCAGCTATCCTGATTCATAGCAGAGCTGCACCATTACATATCTGCGGTTTTTTCTATTTGCAGCGTTTTCAAAGTCGTCCGACATAGCTCCAACGCTGCAGGCATGGCCGGAGTGCCAACCGACGGCCTTCTAATTATTAAGGTTAGGCTGGTAGGGAGCACCGCGTCTGTCATACCAGTGTAGAGGGTCCGTCTTAGCCCTCTGATACGACGGGCGGTAGCTCTAATCCATTTCTTCCTTTAGTTTCAGTCAGACTCTTTCATCATCATCAGCAGCAACAGCCCAATAGGTCCACTGCAGAATGAAGGCCTCTCCGATCGACCTACAACCACCCCGTTCTCGTGCCGCTCGAGTCTATTCTTTGCCTTCGAAATTCCTTATTTCGTCTTCGCACCGAGTAATCGGCCTGCCTCTCCGAGAGGCGTCACTCGGTGTCCACGATGTCACCTTGGTAATCCATCAGTTGTCATTTCTCCTAACTACGTTTCCATCCCAAGCCTATTTTTCTTTATTTGAACTACATTATCTGGTACTGTAGTTCGTTCTCCAATGCAAGAAGCTTGTTTCCAGTCCCCACACGTTACTCCTACCATTCGTATTTTTGTTTAGTAAACCACCAAGTTTCCGCTCCATTTTTCATCCTCAGAAGGTGGAACTGGTTGTATATTCTCGTTTTCAGTGATATACGTAGCTTCATTTCCATTGTTTTGGAATGTTAACAATCCTGGACCGAATTTCTTTCTTGTTGTTTGGATCAGCACAGATGACCTGACCGGGCTAGTTATACTCTTCTACTTGTTCTAGAGTTTCGTTGAATACGCTGAACATGCACTTTAGGCATGTTTATGCATCATACGTTAGATTTATTCAGATTTTATACCATCCTACCTTCTGAATTTACTTGTTCAACCACCTCTTGCAAGTGTTCTACAGACTTGTTTAGCAAGATTAGGTCGCCTGCAAACCTAAATTGCCTCGGGTATTCCTCGTTTTAAATGTCGTGCATTTCTTAGCCTCGCCTGTTCCTGCGTCGGACGGTGTCAACAGTTCCGCGTCCGCAGCAGGTACGCCTCTCCTTCCCTCCTCTCTCTCAACAGCAGCTGGCGCGCGCATGCGTCGTAGTCAGCCCGTTCGCTCCGTCGTGGTCTCGGCGTAACAGGTGCGTGATAGCAGCGCGGTGGGGCGTGGAAGGGCGCGCGCTACTTGCGCATGCGCGCTCTCCCCCCCCCGTACTCCTCTCCCTCTACTGCGCGCGCTGCAAATATAGCGGCTAGCGGACGCTCATGTTTCAGTCACTGCGTTGCTCCTTCCTTCCTTGGTTGACGCTCGTGCCCACGTTTACTCGTGTCTGCTACTCCAGCATCACGGAAGAAGCGATGGAAGCAACACTGCCTTCAATCAGTACTGAGGCCCCAATGCTCTGCATTTACTCGTGTTCCCCTCGCGGGAAGGCGCTGGAATTTTTTTCTTCAATCCCGTGTTTTCTCATTCAAGCTTGCTGCAGTTTTGGCGAAATGGTATCACCTTTCGTACGCCCCTTATGATCGGGCATTTTTCACTCCAGTAGTGAAGAATTATCCTTTTCGAAAATCCTTTATACATGTCGTCTAGGAGTCTTATGTAGTCTCCTCTATGTCCTGTTCTTTCAATGCATCCAGCGCTGATGCGGTATTGACTGAATCAAACGCTCTTTCATACTCTATAAATGCCATGTTTAGGATTTTGTTATAACATGAACGAAACCAGCGTAGAAGATTACGGGGCCCTGAGAAGAAACACACAGGTTCTTCTTCTCTGTGTGTCTTATATGGTGTTTTTTCTCTGCCTCTCCATAAAAGAACGAAACCAGCGTAGAAGATTAAGAGACGCAGAGAAGGAACACACAGGTGCTTCTTCTCTGCGTTTCTTATATGGTGTTTTTTTCTCGGCCTCTCCATAACATGAACGAAACCAGCGTAGAAGGTTAGGAGAGGCAGAGAAGAAATACACAGGTGCTTCTTTTCTGCTTTTCTTATATGGTGTTTTTTTTCTCTGACTCTCCATAACATGAACGAAACCAGTGTAGAAGATTTTATGAGACGCAGAGAAGAAACACACAGTTGCTTCTTCTCTGCGTTTCTTAAATGGTGCTTTTTTTCTCTGCCTCTCCATGTCTTCTACGTTGGTTGCGTTCATGGTGCCCTTCCAACTCGCGCAACTTCCGGCACTTCTGGGTTTGTTATACTGCGCCATTTTTCTATCACTTGGTTGACGACTTGGATGTGACTCATTGTTGAGTATCCTCGCCTAAACCTAGCCTGCTGCCTAGATTGACGGGAATGTCGGCTCTTACTTATTCGGTTACTATTACATTGGCAAACAGCTTGCATACAACTCAGAGTAGGCTAATGGGTCTGTAGTTCTTAAGGTCTTTCATGTACCCCTTCTTATAAATAATAATTATGTGTGTGTTTTCTACGTTATTGGCACTTTTAGAGTCCTTGGGACTTTGTAAAATTGTGAAGCGAGTGTTTCTAGTACAATATCTCCTCCTACCTTTAAAAGTGCTATGGTTTTGTAAAAGTTGAAGTTTATTTCACATGTTTTAAAAGTGCGTACAAATAATATTACAGATGCAGGTCCCGTAGTTAAAAAACTGCTTGGGGGACCTCCCTCTTTAGTCTTCGTCACCTCCAGCTTTTCAGATTTTCATGTTTTTGAAAGTTTTTCTACTTCGTCTTTCCTTATTAGTGCAACTTTGTGAGCTACGTTTATACGCTTAGCAGTATCTCCTGATACAAGATACGCCTTCTGTAGTCTTTGTTGCGCTACTTCAGTTGATATCGGGTGTTATGTCATGTACTGTCACTTGTTTCTTTTTTCTATGCCCGAATGTGTGCCCCACAATACTATACCGCTGCTGCACAGAACTGTATAGGGGGGGGGGGCATGGTCTTTGATGTCACTAGTGCGCAGCTTATTTCCGCAGTCCTCCCTTTCTTACTCTCAAAGAAGTAATAAAAAGATTCATTGATTGATGATAACGTCGCCGGCGTATACCCTGGTATATACTCACATCCTGGTCCCACATCCATGTCATCATCAGATTTGGAAAGGGTACCCGGGTGACCGGACCCTCCAGATTTGGCACCCCTTCCGGTGCCCTTCGGCCGAGCCGCAACCACCGAGGGCGCCAGGAGCGCCCCGGGTAGCACAGGCTGTGCGGCGGGGGTAGGAACAACTGCGGCGTCCTCCGCCTCCATTTCTCCTTGCCCTCGCGTGTCCTTCGGGTCGGTGGAGAGGAAACAGTGGGTTCATCAGCATCCCCAACGAACGTGGATGCCACCACAGCCACTGCTGACTGAGCAGGCGGTGTGGTGACGGTTGGGCCGCAGGAGGCAAAACAGGGGGGGGATAGCGGGAACAGGTGCGACTCGCGGTATTGGGTTCCCGCCGAAACCAGACGCTGCTCCGCCCCCCGGCGAAGTGCGTCGGCGTACTTCCCCAGGGAGAACAAGGCGAAACTCATTTGCGCCTTTGCGAAGGTGATGTTTTCTGTTACTTTAAGTTTACTATTTTCTTTTCAAGTTGAAACTTCTCGCATTTTCTGGATGAAACCAGCATTCATATGATCTGGAAGGACGGAGCGGTCAAATGTCAGGATGTTATGTCTAGTGGGTACTACCTCATCGTCTCTTCTTATGGTTATGCGCCTGACAGCCGTCACACCTTGACTTTTCACGCCTTCAAGAAGATCGGTCTCTGTCTCCTTTGCTAGATCTGGCAGCGAGATCACAACCTGCGAGCTGTTGAGGCTGCGGTGCGGCGTGACCTTGATGTCAAGATCGGTAGTTCGGGTCTGCTTCAGAAGTTTTGCGGTCCGCTGTTGACTGTGTACCTCGACGAGGACCTCGCCGGTTCTTTGCTTCCTTGCTTTATAGGATTTCCCTATAATACCTTCTAAGAACTTCAAAATCAAGAACATGGACTGTGAAGCAATAGACCTCGTTTGTTCAAGAGATTCAATTACCATGAAGTGTGGGTAGTTATCAGGTTTTGGGATTGTCATGGTCGGAAGGGGTGGATAGGATACTCCAATGCGGCCTCATAAACCCATACAGCATGTATAAAAGCAGGGGACGGGGTACTTTCTTCGTCAGCCTTACCCTGATAGCTGAAGAGGTCCCGGAGCTCCCTGCCCGGTAAACAGACAGGGAGCCCATCCGCCGGAGCTCGACCTGGTCTCCGACTGCCACCGTTTGTGGTTTCTGCCTTTCGCCTCAACACTCCTAGCCACGCTAGGTTACAGCATGAGTATGGGGGCTCGGGGTCCGCGGTGTTGCCAATACTGTCACCAAGATTACTCTAGGTTCCCCGTGCGGGGAAGGTTTACTGTGACCAGCAGCAAGCTTTACAAAGCATTGCTCTAACGTTTTTCGTTAAGTGGGCGATTTTATGGTCCTTAGAAGAATCCATGATACGAAATTCTTAAAACAGTGTTCTTGGCATCTTCTAGGCCAGAGGCAGCACCTTGAATTTCACACGCGAGGTTCTATCGGACGAAATCTTCAAGTACCTTGAGCTAAGGTTGAAACGTTTTTCTGACCAAAGTGTGCGCTAGATGTATGCCCCCGATCAAGGAAGCCCCTTCTTAACTTACGTTCTTTCCACTCCAAGGGAGTAAAAAACATAAATTCCCTTACGAGCCTCACATCGGTCAGTAACAAGTCGTATCATCATTTGGCGCAACGCAGCTTCAGTGAGGAGGTTGTTCGGCCGACAAATGCCGGCTATCCTGTTTTTGTGTTGCAGCCCACCTGTCAGCATCTGATTACACAATTGAAAGGAAGCGCCTTTGGCAAGCCTAATACGGACAAAAGCGATATAGTGGTTGTGATACAATATGTGCATAACCTGCACCATTGTCTCAAAAACGTAGCTTACAGATTCGCCCTTATTGGGCTTTTTCCGCCAATAATAAACTGAGCAGTTTATCCTCAATGGTTAGTAACAGACCTGACACCGCTGGGCACGTTCACGCACGAGGTTGTTCAATGAAGCATGGAATACTGTTTGTGCCGTGCAATATTAATGTCGTGCACTGCATTCTTCCTTGTTGTGGACGGGTGTATGTGGGCAAGACTGGCCGGTGTATTAATGTACGCCTCGTGAAACATCAGTCTTCAATGAAGAGAAAACCTTCACCTCATTTCGCCTAGCCTTGTTCCGAATATGACTGCAAACGATGCTTTTACGACACGGAAGTGCTTTAAAGCACCGTGATCGTACAACAAGAAAACGTGCCGAAGTATTCCACATACATATTTGGTGCCCGGGCTGTGTTAGCCAACCTGCTCTTAGTATCTCTGAGAAGGAAGTGACAGTTCCTAAGGAAAGAAGGTAGACACGGGGGTGAAGACCGTTTTAGTCTTGCCCACCTGTCCGCATGCGCAACGGGGACACGTGTGTGTTTTCGTGGCTCTGAGGGTGTTTAAACGTGTTTCCTGTGAAAATAATCTTTTTCAGTTGATAGTAAGCGCGGGTTGTCGTCCTTTCTTGTCCTTTTATCTAGTTCGTGCTTAAATTTGACCGATGTATGTTCACGAACTCGTCTCTCCATTTTAGGGGGCACTTATTTACTTTATCTTCCTATTCGTTTCCTATTGTGGAAACCGCCTACCTGGTTTACACCGTTTACAGTAGATTTTTAATAACTGGCCCATTCGTTTTATGTATAGCCAACCTGGGTTGCTATTCTGTCACGTTCGTAGATATTTCCTGCTATATTAATCCTTTACCCTTGTCTACAGGGCTATGCTCAGACGCATTTTAAATGCAGAGCATTTCAGTAACTCACGATGTCACCCGCGTTGGCGTCCGTAGTCCGCACCGCACCCCTCCCTACTATATAAAAAAAAGAAATACTATCCGGCGCCAGGTTCCGATCCCTCGACCCTGCGGGCGGAACGCAATGTACAAGGTACTCTAACCACTGCGCCACAAAGCCGACACATAATGCGAGGCTATGAACGCGCCTTATATCGTTGACTCATTCAAATTACTGCTGACGAGCGCTCTCTCGTCAGCAGTTGCCACAAGTGCAACAACATTAACGTAACGCAAACTACTTAACGTCGTGCGCCCCCGGAAATGCTCTGCATTTGATCGTGCCCCTCGCGAGGGGGATGTTTCAATGCGTCTTCCTACTGGCCAGTACACTCGTCGCCATCTGTCGGATGTTGTGCGAACCCTTTGCGGCTGATGGCGCGCGATTTGAAACGACATTTGCATATGATCAAACTGAAATGCTCTCCAAGAAAAACAAATACCAGGGCCAGAGTTTCTGCAGTGGATGTAGTATTTATAACATACGCGTAAAATGGTGGCGGCTGCTCAGCAGAAGGACCGGCGATGTGCACGTCATAAAATAATGACCTGGAAGTCCCCAGAAAGTACTGTAGCAGCGCCTTCCCTGGATACTCGTCTGAGTCTACTAGGTCGATCACTGCACGTACCGCCAGCACGCTGCACATGGTTTCCAAACAGGGCAGACTAAAACCACCCATTGACTTTTTTCTACCTATAACGCCTCCTCCGCTCGGCGACTGTCTTCATCTAACAATTCAAAAAACTGCCTTTTGGTGCTTCGCAGCTGCCGTTTCCTGGCCCAGCTCAGTTTTTATTCCGAAGCAGTATATACCTAACCCCACAGTTTTCATTCCGGTGAAGCCGCTTTACTCGGCACCGCTCCGGCATTGCGTTTCGCCAATGACACCCCTACTCCACAACGGTTTCTTGGCGGTGTCTTTCACGTTGAAGCACGCGCACATACGCGGTTGCCAGTTTATGCACGTACGTGCGGGGAGTGGAGGGAGGCAGTGGGGGCCGGTCACGCTAAGCCATAGCTTTTATTCCCTCACTGATGACATGTCTCTTGTGCTAGCGGACGGCTCGCACGTGGACGTCAAACACCGGAATTCCACCTGTATGGTGCCTTCACTGGTCACGCGGAAGGGGTTTTGTGTTAGACAGCAAGATGATTACGACGCGGGAGCGAAACAGACAGTCCAATGTTGATTCGCTAGATATAAATGACTAGGAGGGATGGTCATTTGCAAGTTACAAACAAACGTGGTTTGTTTCGTGCACTCCGTCGACTGCATGCAGCTTCGCAGGTCATCCATCTCCACAGAATGGAAGGGCTCTAGTTTATAAAAGTAATTCCTCTCGGGTCATGCAGTGGAATGCAATGTATGTTCACAGTGCTAACATTGATGAAGAAAGCCTGCTTTGTGGGCACTTTCAAGTTTATTACGTTGTTCTATGTCCAAAGCCACTGAAGCTGTAACTTTCTTCGATCTATGCGAACTCTTTATACTGGGCCTGTTTAAACTCAAGTCGCAGCCATGCCTGGCGTCGCTGAGAAATCGACCCAACCAATTCAAAGATTAGGAAAAGCCTAGGAGGGGAAGTGGCAAGGGACGCAAGGAGCTGACGAGCAGGGGTGGGGAGTAGGCGTTGAGGCGCATATGTTCAGATGAAGAGGCCCCCGTAGGCGATTGGCTGCTCCTAATGATTAGGCATGCTCTGACGTGCAGGAGTCCCCTCAGTTTAGAGAGATGGCGTGCGCTGGGTGCTGCCTAGTTACAGAAGGTCCAAACTGAAGCAGAAAAAGCCAAGTTACAAGCGCACTAGTTTTTCACTAAGAAGTACTACAAAAACTCTTCAAACTTCCGCCAAGTATTATTACAGTGTTCAGATAAGTCAACACTATGCTTCTATGGGATATATAACTTTCGCCCGCATCACGAGCACCATTCCTGAAGCAGTTAAAAGCAGTGCAGTACTCCGCCAAGTCCGCAGTGACATCGAGTACCATCATCACCGGCTCTCAAGGGCCGTATTGTACGTACCTGGCAGGAATAGTGTCCAAACATCAATGCAGATGCCAGCCCAGAAATCCTCCCCAAAATAATCTATCCGCAATTTGGACGCCTGCGCAATCGTCATTCCGCGGTAATCGAGCATCGCATGCGTACGGCCGAGGCCAAGCCAACCGGGAACCGCTGGAGGATGACGACCGGGCAGATCACCATTTCCCTACTTTAAGCGACCTTACGCAGGAAACAGACTTTTCAGACGCACCCTACCCACAAGAGGCTGACCAGCTGTCAACGTATAAAAAGTGACCCTGCGTCATCTCCATAACAAACACGTCCCCACAACCCACGGGGCTAACCACCCCCCCCTCCTCTCGCCCCCCCCCCCTCCCCAAGTGCCGACACTGCAACCAACGCGCTACTCACGGTCACACAGTGTGGCACTGCCAGAGTAACCCAGACGTGAATACAATTCATATTTCTACCTCTGAGAATCGGGAGAACTTGCCAATCTGTCCCTAATAGGTAGCTATGGCTAACCAAATATGCGAAGGCGGCGTGCAGAAACAACAGAGTCTGAATCCTGGACTAGGACCGCGCCGACCTACCAGCTGCTTGGTGGTGGTGGTGGTGATTCCAGTGAAATGGCGGGTACCCACTAATGGGATTGGCCAGGAAATGAATGCCTTACCGAAAGAAATTAGGTAATTTTTGTACGGGAAAGAAAAATATTTAAATATTAGGATGGATTATCAGTAGATGGGTAGAGAAATAAAAGTTAGGAGATTAGAGAAAGAAAGAAAAAAAGGTAAACTGTTCAGTTGAATAAAGTTTTCTTCCTCTTCTTTCTCCGGTGTTTCAATAGGTTCCTGGGCGATTCTCCCTTTGACGGATAAAGATCCGGATGCTATTCACATGCGAATATTAGGCAATGTCAAAAACGTTAGCGCTTGCACTACCATGTAGCCCTTTGTGAACTGGTTGAACAAGCATATAATTACATCGAGAAACCATGGTACATCTAACCGGAGAAAGGAATTTGAACGGAGGTGTGACCGCAGGTATGGAACTTCGTCTACCTACAGTTGAAGTATGGAAGAGCAACGTTCTGTTATCAACCTGCAGAAATGTATGTATAGAATGCATAGTTCGGCGCTGAATTTTAGACGAGGAGCACATGTTGAGAAAAGCTTATAATAGTTTTACACGGAAGGAACAGGTTGATAAGGATACCTCGCTGGCGTGATCAGTGGAGGTGAAAAAATGGTGATTGGGTTTCATAATGCAACAACGCGAAAGATACACAAGTGGGCTTTCTTTCACTTCTTTTTTGAAGCGCTCATTGGTGGCACAACCACCCTTTTTGCCGCCAACGGCTAACTTTAAATTCCTGTCTGAACCAGATACAGACCTCACAAGCTTCGGAACATCATGGGTGGAGACGGGGAGCGTTGGTACAGACCGTATCACCGGTATTACACATATCGAACACCGTATATATCAGACATGAAAATGAGGGCACGGCCTTCTAGTTTCAGCGGAATATCCACATTTGGTTCCATTGGGAACTTTCGAACAGCGCGCGGGTCCACACTCATTCCTCTGTTAAGCTGTAGCACGAGCAGCAATCAGTTTCTTTCCTGCAATTTAGGGACACAATGCCAAAAAATCTCATAGTTGCCTACTTCCCAGCAAATTACATCGAAAGTCTTTACATCGGTAGTCTTTTGCCGCCCTGCCATCTAAAGTACATTTCTTCTGTACCCACGAACACATCTCAACGCTAGCCGCCCCCCCCCTTCTTCCCCCATCGAAACAGATAAACGCGGGGAAGGTTTCGGGAAATCAATTTAGTTTCCTGCGTTCCAATGCTGGCACGCCGTCTATCGGACCTTTTGTAATTGTTGGCCATAGAGCGCCGGAACGGGGTCCAGTGTAGGGCGGTGAGTTTCTTTTATATTTCGGGTCAGAACATTGTTTCCAACTCGAATTTTTTATTTGAACTATTGCAGCACAACTATGTTTTCCAATTAAAGAACACAGCATATACCAGTTATGTATTGATGCTCGGCTTAAAATATGTCTGATATTGTTTTCGCTCAAGTAATGTCGGCAAGCCTAAAGTATGTAACCACAATCGGTACCTTCATAGGTTTTGCCTATATCAACTTCGGGTGTCAGGATGTTTTATCATTTTGTCAGGTTGCTGATTCTGAGGCCGCCAGAGAGAGAGAAGAGATACAGACAGACAGACAGGGCCATAATGTTATGCTTTGAGTAGCTGAGAAAAAACAATCTCTTTAATATAGTGATGCCCTGAAATTGGTGCCCCGGAAAGTGATACCTTGGCCTTGCCCCCATACGGCTCAGAACCTCACCATACATTTGGATGGCCCAGTGGGTGCTCCGCGGTTAGAAACACAATCTTTGTGTTCCACTAAAAATAGTAAGACTTGGGTTTGCTTTGACGCCTACCATGCACGCTTGTTGAAATTTGATTGTGCCAACAATACGGACTGAGTGAACGCTCTCTGCAGCAACATGTTCCATGTTATCTGCAGCAACATGTGACATCTCTATGAGCGTGCTTGTTTAGGACTATACAGGGAATAGGTTCAGGGCTTTACTGACGGGTTAACAGGAACAGTCCCTGGCATCAAAATGACCTTAAGACGAAGGCAAAGGTGCGAAAATATATCGCCACTCACCTTGAATACTTTTTTTCTTTTCGAAGATTGTAGTTGCCATCATTACAAGTGGCACCAAAAGGGAGGCTAATCTAACCACCATAGCTGTTCCTCCAAAGGCTCCGCCGAGGATGAAAGGGATCAGGCTGGCAATTGTGTCAATGATGCCTTTGACGGACCCTCCGGTCTTGCATTTAGCTTCTGCGTCATCCATTATCTTCTTTGCCTTCTCGTAAGCGTCGTTCATGATTTTCTCTTCATGTGCCTTAATCCGGTCACCTTCATTGCCCTTGCAAATGCTTTCGAATTCTTCGTCAATTTTCTGCAATAGAAAATATTTTGCTAGAACTACGCTTGTCAGGTTGGCATACTAGTCGCGGCAATCTCACTTGGTTGTTTCGTGTGCCTGTGCACTTATATCAGAAAAAAATCCATGTTTCACCCGAGGGTACTACTTACATTTTGGGGGATTTACAGCCCCGATTATACAACTTGTCCATGAGCAGCGCCGTACAGGCAGGCGCCGGATTCAGCGTGACCATCTTGGAATATTTAATGTGTGCCCAAGTGTGATTGTGATTGTGGGGTCTAAAGCGCCGAAGATTTACCTACCTGGGCTTAGCGGTGCGCCGTAGTGGAGGGCTCCGGAAAACGTTTGACCGCCTGGGGATATTACCCTGGCCTAAATCGCGACACACGTTTGTTTTCGCTTTTTGCCTCCCTAATAAAAGCGGCCACCGTGACCGGGAAGCCAACCACCGTCTTCGGGATCAGCAGCACAACGACTAAGCCATTGACCCACCGCGGCGGGTGTGTGCTGAAATGTCGGCACACTGTTGTTTTTGCTTTTCGCCTTCAACAGAGAAAATGGCCGCCGCGGCAGAGATCTAACCCGTGTCCTTCCCATCAGCAGCACAACCACCTCAGCACTGAGACACTGCAGCGGGTACCTGAGAAGACTACTGGAGCATTGGGCGTTTCATTCATAATGGCCAGAATGTCTTGTGCGAGCCGCCTATTATACCTGTGTAGGGTTTCTTCCTTGTATTTATAGCCGCACTTCTCGAGTGTTATTCAATATGCATAGGTTTGTATTTTCATACGCAAAAATAAGCTGCGCGCAAGGAGGGGAGGGTTGAAAGGAACCGGGGAACGGCAAGAAGTGCGCAGACGCACGCTTGCAAGATTGAAAAGACTTTCATGGTTCTATATTCTTACTTCCGCATCGCACAAACGCAGGTTCATTTATCACACCAATACCACGTTTAAAATTTCCTATTGATTTACAATGATACGAATGGTTCCCTAACACGTGCCATTTTGAAGGATGTAGAAGACCTCTATCAGTTCCTTAACACTTCTTCTATGCTCCAAGGCCGCACGTTAGCTTAATCCTTCTTAGTCACAAGGGTTTTTTGGCCCAAGGGCATCTGTGGTCAGAAGTGCAGGTACATGATGAAGTAAAAATATATTCATGAAAGGAGGGAATTTGTGCATGAATTTACTACGGTGTAAGAAATTTGAGTGAAGAGCGCAATGACGCAGGCAATGAGATGATGGTGTGTAGGGCCACGTTAATAGAACATACGAATGAGCGAGGCAATAAAGCGGACAACAGAAAAAGGCAATGATTCACAAAGCTGGCCTGTTGAAACAAGTACACTTTAAGGAACCGATGTCATAAGGGTATTCTACACCTCTATTGAAATTAAACACAGGACAATCTGAAAAAACAGGGCGACGTGACGTAGGATATGCTTGCTATACATTTCCGGGAAGTGGCGTGTCCTTTCCGGTTTCATGCCAGAGCACTCAACCAAAACAAACAGGGCTGAAAGACCCTCTCCACATCTAGTGAAGTTCAGTGGCTCTGGCCACCGCTTAGAAACTATAAATAGATATCATGTGCGTGCCCTATGTGCCCTATGCGTATGCCTTGAACCACAAGACGTCAAGGCCCTGCTTTTTTCCTTGCAGTTAGTGGGCCCATTATAGGTTGTACCAGGTCCAGTTTGTTGTTCACTTCCCCGCCCCATTCTTTCTGCCAGTGCTTACAGGGAATGTGCTTTACTCTCGCTTTCATATCGTAGTAAAGTACTTGAGTAATGTCAATACTGCTTCTTTCAGCATCCTGGTCGGCTTCCTTGTTGTCAGCTATGCCACAATGGCCAGGAACAGAACAGACTATAACAAGCCAGTAAATGTGGAACTCTTGATGAGCTATCTTGTTGACAGCGCCATGACAACACTACGTTCATGTATATACAGTTCAAACGCGATCTAACGAAGTCACCGAGAACCGGGATTTCTTTCGTTTTATCGAGACCTTCGCAACATGAGGACGGTCATTTTACAAGCATTTGAACCCAAAACTTCTATGTCTAAAGAAAGGCGCCTCCCAGCAGCAACCATGACATCGTAATTGCGGAGGCCGCGGCGCTTGCTTGCCGATAATTTAGCAACGCGATAAAGCCCGCGGTGGAAAGAATAGGCAAGCCAGGGCTTGCCCTGAAGTCGTAGCACCACAGCAGACAAGAAGAGCGCAGTGCTTTTTGTTCTACCACTTCCCGGCTGAGCGATACACTCTTGGCTCTCATATCATTAAACCACGTAAACAGCGATTCCTCCCAGTTTTGCGCGTTGGTCTAGAGGTTATTTTTCTTCGACGCAATAACCGACTAAGCAGCATGGATGGTGGCCTCATTCCCCTTCAAGTTGTGCAAAGCCTACGGGACGGGATACCGCGCTTGCCGGTAACAGGACTGCTGAGCTTATCTCGTAGCGCTCAGCAAAAACGAAGCTAGATGCTTTAACTTTTTTCTCAGAACACCACAAAGGTGTCTTGACGACAGAAATTCGAAACTCACCCTTTGTAAATGCGCCTGCTTCTCGAAATACCTTTAGACATCGGGAACGGCACTGACGTATTTCGTTAGTTCGAGTTCATAAAAACATTAAGCCGGAAAGGCACCTGCGGATGAATCAGAATTTCTTCGTTAGATCGGGAAATGTTTGAGATCGCGTTTCGTTATATCGGGTTTTGACTGCAATAGACACGTTTTGCTTATGTCGTCCACTGACATATTGTTACGGGGGGGATTGTTACAACAATCTTACGTCTGGACATATGGGATTCGCCCGTACACTTCACCGCGCCAAACAACGTTTTTACTGGCCAAATATGCGCAAAACCACAGAAAAGTATGTTGCCAGTTGTATACAATGCCAGCGGCACAAGCTAGCCACTGCCGCTCCGGCAGGAAGGCGTCAACCTCTGAATCCGCCCGCTGCCCCGTTCGAAGAGGTCGGCATCGATTTACTGGGCCCGTTTCCGCGCTCATCGAAGGGTAATCGTTGGATTATCGTTTGTGTCGACTACCTTTCACGTTACTCTGAGACCGCCGCCCTACCATCTGCTACTGCTGCGGAAGTACCTCTGTTCCTGCTCCGCAATATACTTCTTCGTCATGGACCTCCCCGCGACATCATAAGTGACCGTGGCCGTCAGTTTACAGCGGGCGTCGTTGAAGAGCTCCTTCGCGTCTCTCAAGTGGAGTTCCGGCACTCTACACCATACCATCCTCAAACGAATGGTCTCACCGAGCGAACGAATCGAACACTGTCCAATATGCTAGCAATGTACGTAGCCTCCGACCACAAAAACTCGGACGACATCTTCCCTTTTCTTACGTATGCCTACAACACCGCTAAACATGAAACCACCGGATACAGCCCTTTCTTTCTTCTCTATGCACGCCAACCTCGCTGCTGCCTGGCCACCATCTTCCCTTTTGCTGAACACGACGAGCCTTCAGTAGCTAAGACGCTTTCCCTTGCCGAAGAGGCCCGTAGGCTTGCGCGCCTACGCACGTTAGCCTCCCAACACCGCTGTAAACAGCGATATGACCGTCGTCACCGGAACCTCTCTTACGACCCAGGTAATCTAGTCTGGCTCTGGACCCCAAAGCGCCGACGCGAGCAGCGGTCCGGCTTCTTCTTCCTCTTGTCCAAAGAGCCCAGCTCCCGCATCCTCTTTCTCCTCTTCAGCTGATGCAATCCACTTGGCCAAGCCAATGTTGCAGAAGTGGTTTACCGTTACAATATATACTCCGCGCGCTTCCGTTGTAGATATGATTCTGTTTTTGTTCATTGTTTCTGTAGCACAAAAATTCTGCACAAGTGCAGCAACGGCAACTCCCGTTTCATTCTGTGATGCATCAGTAACGAAAAAATTACCCTACCTTCCCGCGAGGGAAACCCTGTGGAGATGCGACGCATCTTGGGCGGCTTCACGCTGACGAATTTTAGCATTGGCCGCTCGCTTCTCGCGTACGGCAGCGGCTTCACGCTGACGAAGTTCAGCATCGGCCGCTCGCTTCTCGCGTACGGCAGCGGCTTCACGTTGACGAAGTTCAGCATCGGCTGCTCGCTTCAACCGTTTGCGTTCGGTATCACGTTTACGAAGTTCGGAATCGGCTGCTCGCTTCAATCGTTTGCGTTCAGCATCACGTTCACGCCGCTTCGCAGCCTTGTCTTCAGTGGTGCTAGCATTCCTGTTATCACAGTGATCGGTGCTTGTTGCGGTTGCGCGGGCGATAGCAGAATTGTTAGGCTCCATTCAACGCATCGATGGAAATCGGAACGCCGGTGCTGGAACGACCACGGCTATGACGCAACACAATCCAACACAATCCACTTTAATCCAATCCAATCCAAATGCAATCCAATCCAATTCAATCCAATCCAAGCCAAGTCAAGCCAAGCCAAGCCAATCGAATCCAATCCAATGCCCCTCGCGAGAGAGTGTTTCGTATCGGAGAGGGAGAGGGGGTGAGCGCGGAGAGCGCAGCTCGCGCGGCGAGGAGAATGGGGGATGGGGTGGACGGACAACAACAACGCCGTATGGAGGGACAAGGCGAATGAATGAGATGCAGTTGCATCTAAAAATTGCTTCGGTGCTGGAACGACCGCGGCTATGACGCAACGTGGCGTGGCTATGACGCAACGTGGCGCTGCTATGACGCAACACAATCCAACACAATCCAACACAATTTACTTTAATCCAATCAATCCAAATCCAATCCAATCCAAGCCAAGGCAAGGCAAGCCAAGCCAACCCACTCGAATCCAATGCAATGCCCCTCGCGAGAGAGTGTTCGCTATCGGAGAGTAGAGGGGGTGAGCGGCGGAGAGCGCAGCTCGCGCGGCGAGGAGAATGTGCGAGGGGTGTGGACGGACAACAACAACGGCGTATGGAGGGACAAGGCGAGTGAATGAGATGCAGTCTCATCTAAAATATAGCGTCCTTAACCTTATATTCGATGTATAGAAAATGTTGCTCAACTGCAAACTGTTAGCGTAGGGACGCAGCCCCTACGAGCGCCCGCGTAGGGTGATTACAGTGCATTGCGCGCGTAGAACAGCGATAGTGGCGTCATGTGCCCGTGCGCACGTGTGTGATCAACGGTGAGCCGGAACAAATACGTGTAGTGCGCATACAACCCCGAACATGCACACAACCAACGGAGTGGCGTAAAAGCGGCGCTCACAAGAGCAGGGGGGAGTGCGCACAAGGGCACACGCGAAAGCGGCTGCTTCCGCGGGCTGCGGACGGGACCGACGGGCGGCGAGCCACAGCCATGACGCCCGGACAGCGAGGAGCAACCAGCGTCTGCGGCAGACGCTCTTCACCCTTCGTCGGCACAAGTGACTGAAGATGTCATCGCGAGTGTATAGCAACAGGCCATAACTTTCATGACAAGCAGTGCTTCAACTTCCGCAATGTTGTCTTTACGCGCTTTACGCGCATGCTGGCTGTACTGTCGTAACAGTGCCTCCCAAGTTGCTTTCTTTGTTTTTAAATGCAGAGCATTTCAGTAACTCACGATGTCACCCGCGTTGTCCCGTCGTAGCCCGCACCGTCGTTGTCCGCACCCCTCCCCCTACACTATACAGGGGTGTCCCAGCTATCATGCACCAAGATTTAAAAAAAGAGTAAAGGCGTAACTCGAAAGAAACCAGGTGCATAATTTTTGCAGTACTGTGAAGAAGCGGACAGAATTTGGTTTCTTTATGAGACTTAATTAACTAATTGTAATTAATTATCTAACTCGAGAAATACTGTTCCTAATTCACTAAAGTGTCAATGAGGCACTTGTAGGTAACCACGAGGGGCATCTAACTGCGGTATTTTCAGCGATGAACTATTGCGTACTCATTTATTCTGACTGATAAAGGAAACCCGCGAAATATGAAAAATACCACGTGGCGGGCGCCTCCGCGCGCACCGTAAAGCAACGCCCTCAAACAGGCTGCTTCTGAAGTTAGCCAGAATGAATAGAACAAAATAAAGAAAGAAGAAATCGCAACCCAGTTTGTTCCTTATCTGCACACGCATCCCGCGAATCTTGCTGCTGCTGCTCTCTTCCATGCATGCTTAGTATCAAAGGTGATGCGCTGTCTCTTCGGGCGGGTAACACGCGAAGCAGTTGCTTTCAATCAGCTTTGTTTGGGGGACGCTGCTTTACAATGCGCGCGTAATCGTCGTCACGTGGTACTTTTCATATTTCGCGGGTTTCCTTTATTAGTCAGAATAAATGAGTACGCAGTTAGTTCGTCGCCTAAAATAGCATGCCCATCGTGGTTACCTACAAGTGCCTCATTGACACTTTAGTGATTAGGGGCAGCATTTCTCATGTTATACAATTAATTACAATTAATTAATGAAGTCTCATTAACGAAAAAATTACTCTGCGCTTCTTCACAGCACTTCAAACATTATGCACTAGGTTTTCTTCAAGTTACGCAATATTTCTTTTTCTAAATCTTGATGCATGATAGCTGGGACACCCTGTATAAGGGAAAATACTATCCGGCGCCTGGTTTCGATCCCTCGACCCTACGGGCGGAACGCAATGTACATGGTGCTCTACCCACTGCGCCACAAAGCCGACACAGAATGGGAGGCTACGGACGCGCCTTATATCCTTGACTCATTCAAATTACTGCTGACGAGCGCTCTCTCGTCAGCAGTTGCCACAAGTGCAACAACATTAACGTAACGCAAACTACTTAACGTCGTGCGCCCTGGAAATGCTCTCCATTTCATCGTGCCCCTCGCGAGGGGGATGTTTCACTGCGTCGCCATGCGAACAGTTTGCCACGCTTTAGTTTCAGTTCTTTCTTTGCTGGGGTGCCGACGAGCGGCGCCACCTCCTCGCACTTCGCCGCGGGAGGATCCGCGGCGAGGGCGAGAGATGGCGCTGGCGTCTCCGCGGCCGCGTCTGCGGCCTCCGTGGGCACCGGCGCCGGCGCGGGGTCATCGCCCTTCTTTAAAAGTTTAGTTCGCACGCCACGCAGGAACAATTTCGGTAATAGAGCAATGCAGAATTTGAACGGGACCAGACGCTGCGTCCGAACTGTCCGAAATCCCGAATTAACTGACGAAGTTTTACAGTATACTTAAAGTGCAGCGTGTTTCTTTTTGTATCTCGCACTAATACTTAATGGATAGAAAGATAATACTTAATGAATAGAAAGACAGAAACTTTATTCTGACACTTTGAAAACCGCTCTGCAACTTTCTAATTGGAATTTCTTCTTCCTTGGTTGGCAAGTTGGCTAATTAAAATAGACTAATCTAATTAAGCAAAATACAAAAAATAGCGTGGGAAACTACATACAAAAGTGAGCAGCATGCCTTAGGTTGCCTTGTCGTAAGTGCATTGCCATATGTTTAAACTCTGGCGAAAGTTCGGTAAAACACCCGTCGGTGTATATATATATATATATATATATATATATATATATATATATATATATATAGCGAATCAGAATAGGAAATGAGGGGCTCGTTGAAAATAACACAGAAAAATAAGGGTTGGCAGTCGAGAAAACCTCGGAAAGCAAAGGGGAGGATGTGGTAGGTCATTGAAACAGATTAAGAATTTGGAAAGAAAGAAAGAAAGTGAAGAAAAAATGCCCGCCAGGTGGGATCCGAACCCACGACCTCCAGAATACCGGTCTGGTGCGATAACCACTACGCTACCGGCGGGGCGATTTTCCCATTCACTTTCTGGGGTATTTATGTTAGGTATGTTTGTTTCCTGTGCTTGGGGGTGGTAGCCAGCGCCATTCGGACTAATCGGGGTGAAGGGGACCTTCTTTTTAACCCCCGGGTCGTGACTCGAGTGTCTACGACATCCAGAGTGGTCGACCAGCTTTGAACCCTCTTAAGCTCCCTTTGGCAACAAGACTGCCAGAACAGAGGCCCTCGCTATGCATGTAGCGAATCAGAATAGGAAATGAGGGGCTCGTTGAAAATAACACAGAAAAATAAGGGTTGGCAGTCGAGAAAACCTCGGAAAGCAAAGGGGAGGATGTGGTAGATCATTGAAACAGATTAAGAATTTGGAAAGAAAGAAAGAAAGTGAAGAAAAAATGCCCGCCAGGTGGGATCCGAACCCACGACCTCCAGAATACCGGTCTGGTGCGATAACCACTACGCTACCGGCGGGGCGATTTTCCCATTCACTTTCTGGGGTATTTATGTTAGGTATGTTTGTTTCCTGTGCTTGGGGGTGGTAGCCAGCGCCATTCGGACTAATCGGGGTGAAGGGGACCTTCTTTTTAACCCCCGGGTCGTGACTCGAGTGTCTACGACATGTCCAGAGTGGTCGACCAGCTTTGAACCCTCTTAAGCTCCCTTTGGCAACAAGACTGCCAGAACAGAGGCCCTCGCTATGCATGTAGCGAATCAGAATAGGAAATGAGGGGCTCGTTGAAAATAACACAGAAAAATAAGGGTTGGCAGTCGAGAAAACCTCGGAAAGCAAAGGGGAGGATGTGGTAGATCATTGAAACAGATTAAGAATTTGGAAAGAAAGAAAGAAAGTGAAGAAAAAATGCCCGCCAGGTGGGATCCGAACCCACGACCTCCAGAATACCGGTCTGGTGCGATAACCACTACGCTACCGGCGGGGCGATTTTCCCATTCACTTTCTGGGGTATTTATGTTAGGTATGTTTGTTTCCTGTGCTTGGGGGTGGTAGCCAGCGCCATTCGGACTAATCGGGGTGAAGGGGACCTTCTTTTTAACCCCCGGGTCGTGACTCGAGTGTCTACGACATGTCCAGAGTGGTCGACCAGCTTTGAACCCTCTTAAGCTCCCTTTGGCAACAAGACTGCCAGAACAGAGGCCCTCGCTATGCATGTAGCGAATCAGAATAGGAAATGAGGGGCTCGTTGAAAATAACACAGAAAAATAAGGGTTGGCAGTCGAGAAAACCTCGGAAAGCAAAGGGGAGGATGTGGTAGATCATTGAAACAGATTAAGAATTTGGAAAGAAAGAAAGAAAGTGAAGAAAAAATGCCCGCCAGGTGGGATCCGAACCCACGACCTCCAGAATACCGGTCTGGTGCGATAACCACTACGCTACCGGCGGGGCGATTTTCCCATTCACTTTCTGGGGTATTTATGTTAGGTATGTTTTTTCCTGTGCTTGGGGGTGGTAGCCAGCGCCATTCGGACTAATCGGGGTGAAGGGGACCTTCTTTTTAACCCCCGGGTCGTGACTCGAGTGTCTACGACATGTCCAGAGTGGTCGACCAGCTTTGAACCCTCTTAAGCTCCCTTTGGCAACAAGACTGCCAGAACAGAGGCCCTCGCTATGCATGTAGCGAATCAGAATAGGAAATGAGGGCTCGTTGAAAATAACACAGAAAAATAAGGGTTGGCAGTCGAGAAAACCTCGGAAAGCAAAGGGAGGATGTGGTAGATCATTGAAACAGATTAATATATATATATATATATATATATATATATATATATATATATATATATATATATATATATATATATATATATATATATATCAGTGTATCGAACCGAAAAAATTACCGGTTCGGTTCTGGTGCTGGTTCAGGCGATATAATTTCGTACCGGTGCAGTTCCGGTTCGACAAAATCACGTACCGAACCGGTTTGCGAGCCGGTTTGCGAACCGGTTCGATGAGTTGAATTATCACTGAAATTAGAAAAAAAAAACCTTTAGTAGTTTAAACCGACAGTCAAATCAAAATACAAACAAAAAATTAAAATGTTGCTGTCCCCCAAGGGCAGCGGCGCAATTGCAAAGCAAACTTTAAACAATTGGGAGATATAAGAAAAAACAGATGAAGTGGCGACGATTAACCACCTAATTTCTCGCCCAGACTTTATGTTGTCCTAGCGAATATTCATAAAGCCACCGCCAAGAGATATGACGGTGGGATATATTTCTCCTTCCTTTGTTCTCCCGGAACAAACCGGTGACTTGTTCTCATGTGGATTGGCGTTACTTCGTCGGGCAGGATTGGGCTCGAGAACCCTTTACGCTCGAAGAGCGTTCCTTCATTGGCGCCCGACGTGGTTTCTTTCTTTAATACTTTTTTTTGTTATTGTCTTCGAGCCTTGACTCGCCCCGCGAGCTACACTGCCGCCTGCACGTCAGAATGCTTGCAGAATGCTTCAGAACTGTGTATGCTTTGTAAGGGTCGTTAACCTATTTTATGCAGCAGTGACCGGCGGATTCAGCGCCCCAAACGACGGCCTTGCCTACTTCGCTAACATCAATCAGCGAGCGGAGAATGCTTCCAACCGCCTACCACAAGCCACCGCTCCACGACGAAGGTGGCGTTGGAAGGAGCAGCCGAAAGCAGCGCAACAAATCCTGTGAGTGACTCAAACCAGAATTTGCGCTTATCGCCAAAGTATAACAACCGCTGATTGACCATGCGTTCACACTTCGGAGCATTTTTTTTTCTTTCAGCGCCGGGCAGAAAGGCTGTATTCAAGGCCGTGTTGACAGAATTTTGCAGCTTACTATGTCAAAGGACGAGAATGCTGTTCCCGCGTTGAGTGAAAATGCCTCCGTACTGCTCTTTGATAGTATTGCGCAGACTGATCCGCTATCTGACAACAAAAATCCAATTCTTGACTTCATGGCCGAACTGATAAAATCGAAGGCCGAGTTTGAAAAGTAACTGTTGGCGCTTCAGACTAGCAAGCTTAACACTGAGGCATTATTGGGTGATCGGCCGCCGCAAGCTCATCAATGCAACTGTCACTGCAGCGCGTCCTTGCAGTTAAACTTGGCCGTGCCAGCGTATACAGGTTCCATCGACAAGAAGTCTGTTTTCGACTTTCTTTATGAATTGTCGGACTACTGACAAGCCATGGCAATTTCAGATAGCGCGCTGATTAGCAGGATCTTGCCAGTTGCTTTGCGGGTAGCAGCCGGCGTTTGGAGACGTCAGCAGAAGCCATTCGACGACATGACGGACTTCTAGGAACGCTTTAAGGTGGAGTTTCTGCCACCTGGGTATGCGTACCGAATCGAAGACGAACTTCGCGCACGGACGCAGGGAGAGGGTGAAAGCCTTCGGGGATATGTGCGTTCTATGCAGTGCATGTACGAGTGGGCTGAACCGGCGGCATCCGAGGCGAAGAAGGTTTTCCGGGTCATCTGACAGTGCCACCCCAGGTTCCAGCCGTACTTGCGGTCCCGGCGGTTCTCAGACTTTGAAGACCTCGCCAAGGAGGCCACAGCCATACAAGCTGCGCTGATGGCCACGGATTCTTACCAACCGCCGCCGCCTAAAGAGGCATGCTTAGAGGCTTCGTACGCGTGCACCTACCCCACACCCCCAGGGCTGGACCAGCGGAGGCCCCGAGCGAAGCGAACAACGCAGCAAGGAAGGAAGGTGGCGCTGTTCATAGGCGTGGGGTCGGACAACCGGCAATCGCAGGAGAAATACCACAGGCGAGCAGCGGTCATTCATGGCAAAGATGGTTGCAGCGCCGACTCACCCCAGCGGTGCGGCGCTCCCGTGGGAGATGGTTTTCGAGGGCCGAATCACCCCAGCGTTGTGACGCCGTCGTGGGAGCGCCCGTTCGGCCGGAATGACCAGAGGCAAGTACCGCAAAAAGAGACATTTCCTAACCATCGGAAATTCATCTGTGCAGACATCAGCAAGGAAGCCGTGTCCACATCACCCGAGTCGAGCAATAAGGAAAGGCGGCAAGCGGCCTTCCACCAGACCGTGTACTGAAGCTCTGCGGGCTCGGAGGCGCCACCGCACCCTGACACAGTGCAGCCAACAGAAGAAAACGACAAGGCACTGATATTCTGGTCATGCTACTACCCAACGGCACGCTGTGCCCACCTCCTGGCACAACCAATCGAGATACGCCAGTCGAAATTACAGCGAAACTCGCCGCATCTAGGCGTGCAGCAGTGCACAAACACGCAGACGAAGCAGTGCAAAGACCCACTGAATCCCAAGCGCCCAAAACAGCCACCAAAAGCTCGGCGCTGACGGCGGGTGCAGGAGCAGAACCAAAATTCCACACCAACTGCCTTCGAGCATGCCGCACCCTACATGGACGACATGGAAGGCGGGAACTTGATGCAGAAGGCACGCGAAGGGCCTCCAGCGAGCAACAATCAGCGCATGGTGAGCTGTTGGCCCTTGGCCATGGAGGACAGGCTACAAGCGTCGACAAT
The DNA here is from genome assembly GCA_013339765.2 of Haemaphysalis longicornis. Lineage (NCBI taxonomy): Eukaryota > Metazoa > Arthropoda > Arachnida > Ixodida > Ixodidae > Haemaphysalis > Haemaphysalis longicornis. The sequence continues at coordinate 174,482,810 of CM023450.1, forward strand.
GCACTTTTCATTATCGTCAATATAGCCGGCCTGACTATACCTGCCCTACTGGACACTAGAGCAACGGTTTCTATGTTTGGAGATGTCGGAGAATTGTGCTCCCCGAGGAAGATCAAATTCTGGCACCTAAGCACCAGTACCAGAAAAGCTTCTGACCAGGTTGTGCCGATAACATCGGCAGAGAGGCTGACGGTGCTCGCGGATGGTCGCAAACACAGGCAACGCTTTTTGTACCTTCCCGGTATTTCCTGTCCAGACATTCTGGGCCGTGATTTTATGGCCAGGACAGGGCTATTGCTTGACGTGAAGGCTGGAAACTACCACTACGGCTCTGGAACGCCGCTGAAATGCTTTGCAGCAAGACCATCAGACTCGCTGTCAGGGTTGCTGACAGCGAAGACCACCGGCGGAAAGGTTGAAAATGGTTTGCAAACAATCTTGATGTCGTTCGCAAGACCACCAGAGGAACAATCACGGCTCGCAGCAGTACTGCAACCCTTCGCAGCGATGTTCACGGAAGCACCGGGTACGGTGAACATCTTAGAACATCACATCGAGACGGGAGATGCGCGTCCACTACGGTTCAACCCCAGGCCCTTGAGCGTCCACAAGCAGCCACAGCTGGACGGAGCCCTGCAGGAGATGGTAAATACAGGAGCGGTGAGGCCCTCAAAAAGCCCTTGGGCATTTACGATTGTGCTGGCGGATTAGAAAGATGGCAGCTTCCGCATGTTGGTAGACTACAGACGCCTAAACCCGATAACTACAAGAGCCTCATACCCCTTTTCCATCCATCCATGCGGTTATGTACACGCTGGGCTCGGCGAAGGTTTTCACCACACTCTACTGTAGTAGAGGTTTCCTACAGATCCCTGTAGCAGGAAGAGATATCGAGAAAACAGCGTTCACTTGTACCAGAGGGCTGTTTGAATTCGTCAGGCTGCCTTTCGGTTTGTCGAATTCTCCAGCAACTTTCCAGCGCGTGATGGACATCGTGCTGACCGACGCCAAGTTCAACTACACGATGGCGTACATCGACGATGTGGTTGTATTTTCAGACAACCTCGAGGATCACCTCGTTCATTTACAGACTGTGTTGCAGCGCTTTCAAAACGCAGGCCTAACAGTAAACCCTCGCAAGGAGCAACTGGCGCCCAGCAGGATCGAGCTCCTGGTCTTCGTTGTGAACCAAGGTTCAGTCTGGCCAAACGAGGAGAAGCTCAAAGCGATCTTGCAGTTCCCGAAACTGGAGAACATCAAAAGTCTGCAGCGCTTCCTGGATATGGTCGGCTTCTACGGGCACTTCATTCCGAAGTGTGCGGACTTGGCACGGCCCCTGTCGCGGATCGCGACGTAAGAAAGGAGCCCGACAGCCGGTCGCCCGTTCGATGCGCTGATCCCGAACCAACTGCCCCGAGCACGAGGCGCGAGCTAAGCCCGTACCCGCGTGCCCGTGCAGCCCTGCCTCTTTTATTCATTATCCACAACACACTCCCCCCGCCACCAAGGTGCGCATGTGGCTTCCAAAGGGAGAACAAATGTACCCATGAACGATGGCTGAAAACGGCAGTCAGAGGCGCACTGCGAATTTCAGCAGGGGAGAAACGGAACGAGTCACAGGGAAGGAAAGGTACTTGTAGAGACCATCGTGCACATGCCTGCACCCTGAGTCCGCCGACACAATGACGATGCGCCGGCAAACGGGAGGCAGGACGCAAACGCAGAGCAAGGGGTTCATAACCTGTCGCCTAGTCATCCTTATCCCATTGCACCGCGGGAACAGATCCGTCACTATCATCTTACTCAGCTTGCGGCGGCCAGACTCTTTTGGTCCTGCCTACAAACGTCCTAATTGGGTGATCTTGGTGTGGCTGATGGCAACGGAGCAACGAGTTACTTCTGGTCATGGCTGGCAGCAAGATGATACCCGGTGTCTCTGTCGCCGTCCTTGTCGCCTCCCGGTTCACCGCCACCACCAGGATCGTACGGGAATTCGTACGGCATCCGAAGTGCCAGGGTGACCACGCAGTAGCCAACCGCGAGCGCGCTCACCCAACGTAGACCACGCGAACGATGTCCGGGAACTCTGTGTCCCGTCTGGTCACCCCCTATCCGTCCGTAGCCACCAGGATCCGGACGCCTGCTGAGGTTCCAACGGAGAAGCCAGCGCCCGGAGCGATACGGCCACCGTCGTACAAGTGGGAATGGCGCCCGCTCGCGACACTTAACCACATGCTCTCTCAGCAAGGCACTCCCCCGAGCGGCAGCGATGTCCGAAGCGTCAAGGAGCATCACGCTGGACGGGTTCGCATCACCGTACATCGTGGTCATGGGGTCCTTGGAGAGGTCAGTTCCGTGGCTGTCCTGAACGACGACGCAGTCACCGCAGGGCGGGCGGCTGGGTACATCCACTTGTGCCTCAGTGGAATCTGCGGTGCTCTCCGCTGGCCTCACTGGCGGGTCAGACTCGTCTACAGCTGTAAGGACGTTCCGATTGTCAGAAACGCACGGCTCACACGCAGCGGGAATGTTCGCCACCTTGTCAGTCTCCGCGGCTATCCTGCTGTCACCGGAGGGCACCACGGTGTTGCCGTGCCGGATGACGGCGGAGTAATGGTTTGGTGCTCCGGTGCTCCCAGCAGCCAATGGCGAAGGATGGCCCGGTGAGTGCGACGAGGCGTCGAAGACGACTCGAAGTTTAGTCGTGACTGCATCTTGTCGGACCACTCCATGATGCGGCATGTAATATGTATTCGGCGTCCTGCGCGTTCCTTGAGCGGGTACTCGCTCCGCATGGCCCTCCTTAAAATAATCACGTATTGTCTTGTTATACTGTGACAACAAGTCCGGTCGGCTGCGGAAACGCCTGAGCTGCATGCGCAATCGCTGCTCCGCAAGTGCATAGTTGTCATGGTGGGCCCCCAGTTCTGGCTCTTGAATCAGGAGTGGGACTTCGTAGCGCCCGTCCTGCTTGCGGATTTCCCGTTCAAACTGCTTCGTGGCCTCGGCGTCTAGTCCAGGCCCTTCTGCCGTTTCCTTGATGCCAATGGCTTCTAAGCGCCAAAGATCTGACGGGTCCATCTCCTCCTCGGGGTTGCTTCCCGATGGGTCCGCGTGAGTGATGAACATTGCGCAGGAGGGTTCGGATGCGCCATGGCTGCCGTTGTCAAGGTCGGCTCCCTGGACAGTCCACCCGAAGATTGTTTCGGCTGCCGTGAGGTGAGGGGTAAGGCGTGATATTCTTCCCGACGACACCTTCCAGTACGAATCGGAGCCAATGAGGATGCTGACTCGATCCTCCATGTGGGTGTCCGTCAGCCGAACGTCTGCAGCAGTCAGGTTGCGCCCTGCCATCTTACTCAGGACTTCTGCGTTTACAGGTGGACTTGTCACCGCGCAAATTTCGGGGACCTCCAAAGCCTCGATGGTGATGCGTCTCCCGCCGTGCTGACTCTTCAGAGTGATTGCGACGCGATTGCATCGCACGGATGACCTCGGACGGGAGTCTCCAAAGGTAACGAGCGACAAGTCCTCAACACCCCGAACTGGGCAACGCAGTGTACGTGACAGGTCACGCCGAATAAACGTGCGCTGACTGCCGGAATCCAACAGTACGTGGACTATCAGCTTGTGGCTGGCTCCAATCGCCCACGCCCTCCCGGTTTGCAGGGAGATACGCGCCGCGGTGCAGTCCCCGGACGATGCGGACGTGACGCTAGGAGTTGCCTGTCCGTCGTTCGGCGCGGTGACCTGACCACCTTCGGCCATTCGAATTCGTCCATTCGCAGCTGCCTGCGGCGGGTGTGCTATGTCGCATAGAACTGTGAGATGCCCTTTGGAGCAACGGACGCAAACCAACGACCTCGACAGCCTGCAGCACCGGGCAAAGTGACCCTTCGTGCCTCAACGGAAGCAGCGTCCCCCGGTTCGTAACTTGCGGCGCTTTTCTTGAGGTGACATCGGTACCGTGCACTCTGCTATACGGTGGTCTGCCGCACATAGAGGGCACTGCCGCTGTGATGGTTGTGACCATGGTTCCGCCCTCGTCGGAGGCAGCGAAGCACCCGCTGGTAAGGCCGCAGCCGATGGAAGGCCCCAATCGGAAGTTGGGGCCTCGCGCGTTTCGTGAGGGCGCCGCTCTGTAACCCTGGGAAGGTCGAAGTGGCCTTCCTCGCGGACTTCTACCTGGATGCGCAGGAAGTCCAGTATTTCGTCCACTTGCTTCGCCCTTTCCGACGAGCTGGCTCTCTCGCTCACTTGCCTCGCACTTCCGGACGAGCTGGCTGCTCCGTCCGACGAGGATGCCTCCTTAGCCCTCTGCCGGTACAGGATCCCGAGGTCGGGTGGCAGGGCCTTCATCAGTACAGGATGGAGGACCACCGCGTACTCCGTCGCCGCCACTCCCAGACTCTTCAGAGCGTTTACACGGAAGGACATCTGGTCGTAGAGGTCTCGGAGTTTTCCGACCTCTGAAGAGCTCCGCACAGGGGCCAAGGCGAGCAAGCTGTCGATATGGTCCTCAACGAGCAGGTCGGTCCGGCCAAATCGGGCGGTGAGGGTGCCTATCGCCACGTCGTAGTTGGCCTCCGCGAGTCGGATCCCTTCGATTGCCGCCTTCGCCTTGCCCGTCAAGTACGATGTTAAATACTTGAATTTCTCGATGCGAGCCAAGGCGGGATTGCTGTGAATGGTGGCATCGAAATGGTCCCAAAACGCTTGCCAGCTCCGTCGGTCGCCCGAAAATGTCGGGATGTGCAGCTTGGGCAGCGCGGCGAAGCGCGTGCTGGTGATAACGGCAGAGACCGCCGGCTGACGCAGGGTGGTGCTCGAGGCGTCGTCCGGGCGATCTCCCGTTCCCGAACCCCCAGCGACGGCGTGTGGGGTATCCGCGGGCCTTGTGGCAAACTCGACACGCGCCCGAATGTCCACCACCTTAGCGTCGTAATCCCACGAGGCAACCAGATCCGCCTCGAAGTCCTCCTCGCTGAGGCCCTCCTGAATCTTCTGGTCGAGAGCCTTCATCTCCTCATACCTCATGTTGACGAGGTTCAGAGGTCCTTGAAAAGCAACGGCAGGCGTGGCCGGATCCAGAAGCAGCGATTCAATGGTGGCAATCCCCTTGGTTATTGCGGCCCGAACCGCCCCACGGTGGCGGCGGACCTTGTCCATAGCAGGAGACTCGCCCAAACCAGGCGACCCGGTGTCCTCGGCACGAGCAGCGGCGGCGGACAGCATTCGATGACGACGCCGGCGGAATGGCGCAGCCTCCTGGGAATCCCAGGCCTTGCGTCCTCGCTGTCTGTGCCGCGTCAAGTCAGGCCTGCTCGTGGGTCTGCTCCCGGGTTTCGCGGCACCAGAATGTCGCGGATGGCGACGTAAGAAAGGAGCCCGACAGCCGGTCGCCCGTTCGATGCGCTGATCACGAACCAACTGCCCCGAGCACGAGGCGCGAGCTAAGCCCGTACCCGCGTGCCCGTGCAGCCCTGCCTCTTTTATTCATTATCCACAACAGCCCCTTCAACACCTGCTAAGAAAGGGCGCGAGGTGGTCATGGACGCCTTCAGAGGAGCAGGAGTTTCAGGCACTATCATCAGCTATCGCCAACACCACAAGCCTGTGGTTGCCAGACCTCAACCGCCCCTTTGTTGTGCAAACCGGTGCAAGTGAGTACGGCACAGGGGCCGTATTGCTACAGGAGCATAGCGGTGAACTGTACCCTCTGGTGTTCGCCAGCCGCACTCTCTCAACGGCCGAACAAAACTATTCAGTCACAGAAAAAGAGTGTCACGCCGTAGTGTTCGCCCTCAAAAAGTTCAACATGTACTTGAATGGCGCAGATTTCACGATACAGACTGACCACCAAGCAATGTCATAGTTGTCACGGCTTTGGAACCCTGCAGTACGCCTCGAACGCTGGGCGCTAAACCTGCAGAAGTATCACTACAAAGTGGAATACAAGAAGCGCACTAGCAAAAAAGCCGCGGGTGCCTTGTCTTGCGCACCCCTACCAGCACAACAGCAACCAGAACTACAGGTCTTCGCGGTTACAACGCCTGTGGAAGCCTAGGGAACACTGGTAAGTCGCGAGAAAGTGCTTGAAACGCATCAGGTCGACGAACAGTGCAAGCGAATTCAGGAATCCCTTACGGCCGCTCTAGTGCTTTAGTGTGGTCTAGATTTCTCTGTTAGGTGTAGCACGACTGAGGAGGACGAGTACTACCGCTGTCCAAGCCTTACACTCGGCGGACAAACATCAGCAAGAGTGTGTCCTAGAAATACCTGGGCATAAATCACTCTACCGGTGGTCATTCACTCGCACTATGAGGGAACGGTTTCCCACTCCGCTGTTCGTGACAAGTGCATTCTTCACCGCGGACGTTTGTGGGGCAACAACTGTTTCCTGATGGCTCGTGACTGGTTTTAGTTCGTACACGTGCGGGATTGTGGGATCTTACGTTCGCGATTGCTGTAGTATGCCTCGCAACATTCACACGGAAATGGCTAAATAGACAACAGCGAGCAGTGGGCCATACCATGGCAGCGTTTCATATATATGGGGCCCATTAAGCGGTGCAGGAAGACCTCGGCTAGTCGTCTTTAAAAGCACGGGAGGCGGCAAATAAGCTGTCGTACCACGGCCACCTCTCGTTCAGGTAATGAGAGCGCTAGGCGCTACGCCTGTTCGAGTACATCGCAGCAACTTGCTCTCGCACAAGCTGGACGCGCTGCACGTGCTTCCTGAAAAAGACGTACGGCTTCTTCAGCAATCCCGTTTCTGCAAACAATGTCACAGCTTGGACACGTGAAATCAACCCTCAAGTGCGCGACAAAGAGGGGGAGATGTGGCTGCTTGCTGTGCGGAAACACCCTGCCCTGGTGATTTCCGCACAGCACAGGGCCTCGACTGGTGCTTCCCAGGTGTACAACAACAGTTTGAAAAGCACGATACTCCTCGAGGGCCGTGCGGGAGCCATCCGCGCGCATGTTGTGCGGCAGATCGTTCGACGACAAGGTGGACAATGTGGAGAGCCGTGATTGTGCTGACAGGGACAAGACCACCCAACACTTGCTTAAGAACTGTGTTGTTCTCGAACACTGCGACAACATCCAAGAAAATTCCGCCCCTCTCTCTCCGGGAAGCTCTCGGCATCGGGGACGCCGACAATGTGGCGCACACCGCATCAGCTGGAACGCCGGATTGCGACGGTAGCTTAGGGATGTCTGTTGTACATGCCGTGAATGTTCATTTTCTCATACCGTATTTTTGTTTCTCCTCAACGGCAACTCATCGTCATGTTTGGTATGTTTATCATGCAACTTTCTCGCTTTTTTCTTGGTTAGTGCGTACTGTAAACGCCAATTCAATTCAAAGAGCACAGTACATATATCATCATCAGCAACAGCAGCATGTGCAGCGTAAGTGGCATACGGGCCACTATAAGCGTTAATTCTTCTTTAGAGGAGTTTTTTGGTGCAAGGGCATCAAAGGGTAAGACTTTCATTACGGTAAGGGCACAAAAACCTGATAAAACTGTATTTTATAAAATGAGATTTAAGTGCAAACATTCCTAAATTCGGCATTAAAAGACGTTTTTCAAAACACGAATGAAGGGACGTGTGAAGCATGAAGCGAGCTTATGGTGTATAGAACCATGGTAAATAGATTAAGTGAGCAAGGTTATAACGTGAAAAGCATAGTAAAACAATGATTAAGCAACGTGACCTGCAGCCACCTTCTAAAACATACCTTCTTTAAAAGGAACCGACGTCATCGAGGTATACTAAATCTGACTTCAAAAACCAACACGGGACAATCTGATAAAGACACGGCCATGTGTGGGGGAATACAATCACTATACATTTCTAGTAACTGGCGTCGCTTTCCCAGTGTCATGGCCGAGCACTCAACCAAAACATGAAGGCCTGACACACCCTCTCCATAGCTAAGTCAATTCGGCGGCTGATCATCAGTGTTTAGGTAGGAGTGCGTGCTTTGTGTAACTATAAGGATATCAAAATATTTGCGTATGAGCTACGTACACTACTCACGTTCGCGTATGTTAACTGTGTACGCACATGATACGAAAACTGTCTAATACGTAGCAACGCGCTTATGACGAAAGTTTCAAAGAAGAGACTCAAACTCACTGACTAGGCTTCTAGTGCGACGGCGCGCACGCAACGGGCGCCAAGAGATGTCAAAGGCGTCCCTCCGTACGTAATTTGCTGGAAAAGCAGCAGCAGCAGTGGCAGCAACACGGTCAACAACAGACGACGTCTAACACAGTCAGCGACACAGAGCGTGGGAGGCGCAGCAGTGGGTGGCGAGGCAGGACGTGACCACAGCAGAAGTGGAGGGAACCGGTTGGAGGGTCCCACATGTAGTCGGAGGAGCACCTCCACCGCCACTACATCACGCGTCGCGACGACGACAGGCAGTAGTCGAGTTCAAGCACAAGATGCAGGAAGCAGACGCCAGCGAGAAGCAACTTCAAACAGTTTGGCTGGAGAGACATATCTTCCATCATGGATTAGAACCAATTTTCCCCATTACTGCCGTACAGTATGAAGCAATGCAGAGAGTGCAAGCAATTGAAATCACTGGTAGCAAAGCGAAATTAGCAGATAGCTAAACTTATTGAACTGATACAAAAGCTAACGGCCTAGAGCAGGCCTCGGCAACCTGTTATGCAGCCCCCAAAATGACGTAAAACCTCCTTTTCTTGGTGACTTGCCTTCTTAAAGCCGACATGATACTTTGGACTTCCAATGGTGTTGGACAGGGAGACGTCAAGATCGCTTCCAGTTGCAGTTCTCGCCCTTCCTAACATTTAGCTAGACAACGTCTCCACTTCCTTTCTTTGCACAGGTTCAAAGAAGCCCTACCCCGCGGTTTATCCCCGGCCCCGTCATGGCGGCTTCATGCAAGTACGATCACCACCTCAAAAGGTTGCGATCCCTTCTCGAGAGCCCTAGTAAATAAAAGCGAACTAAGGACAGTAGCCAAGGTGGAAAAACCGATAAAAGGCGAAAGGCACCCAAGCAGGTCGTCCAAACGCAGTGGCTGGAACCGCAAAATCAACCGATATCTGCAACAAAGCATGAACGAGCGTTAATTAATCCTCTGCGTGAAATTATCAATACGATAGCGCAGCTTATGAACACCGCCTCACGCCTTTCTCATAGTTTGTGCTAAATCTGTCAATTCCCTATAGCAGCCAACATAAACGCCCTGGGGCACGACACTATCATGCACGTAGTGCTTAAAAAAATGAACGACCAAGCCGCAAAGGATAAAGGCACATAAACATGGCATACGTGAGCGGTAATCTACCCAGTCAATGGAAGGAGGCGTGGGTAGGATTCATATGAAAGCCAGGAAAATATCCGCCCACCGACAATCTAACAAACCATTCCCGCGTGTCCTGACTGGGAAAAGTGATGAAGACGGTGGCGTTAAATCGGCAGCAAAATCATCTTTAAAAGACCAATCAGATGCCAATAACCACGTTTGGATTCCGACACACCTCGGCACACCGGATGTGTTGCTACAAATCATACAGGGGGTCAGGAATCAAGCAACGAGACCTCTACAAAGTGCCATCTTGGCGCTTGACCCTAGGTCGCATTTCATGACGTGTCTCACACCAGCGTACTAAAGAAGCCCCAGGGCACTGGATGCAGTGAGTGGGTCAACAGTTACGTTTGGAGATTTCTGACCGACCACCCGAGCAAAATCAGTCAGGAAGTATCCCCTACCATGAAGCTGCGTCCGTCTTGCCACCTCTGTGGTTCAACATCACACTCCTCGCCCCTCCCAAGGAACTCGGAGGAATCGAAGGCTTGGGGCACGCACTCGACGTCTACCACTACTCGCTCTGAGCTACGAAAGCAGGCTCCTCATCATGGATTCAAGACACTCTGCAGGCAGCCGCAGAGATCAGGGACAAATACGCTACAGGGCGTGACCTTGGATGCTCCACACGAAAGTCTGCATTGGTAATATTCCAGCCTCGGTCACCAATGAGACGGAAAGAAGATGTAAAAGTTACTCTGGAGGTCCCAGGTCCTGCCAGGCCCCAGCGCCAAAGTCTCAGTTTAGTCGTCCGGGCCAACAACAGGTCATCAATGTTCATTGGCAAACTAAAGCTCACATCTCCACAAATCCTTCAAGTGCCTGGACGGGTGGTGTCCAGGGAAAGAATTATCTTAGCGACACACCCACGCTCCTCTAATTATTTGTGGTGTGCCTAATTAAAGACGTAAAAGCTAATCTCCTCCTTAAGAAGAGGAACACGCATGAGCTAGATAACATCATCCCCAAAGTCGTCAAGCAAGCCATTAGAGTTGTACTGAGCGCTTCAACAAGCGGAATTCGGTGGACGAGCTTATTCATGGTCATCTCGCCAATCAGAAGCAAAGGCTCAGCCACACAAAGGCGGGCCGACCCACCTTGCAGACACTCGGCGACAAGGCGGCGGAATCTACGTAGAGCAACCAGCTGGCCAACGAATGGCTAGAAGCGATAAAAAACAAACCAAATCCGTCAATAAAATCCGTCAACCACTGTGGCAGCCGGAAGGCTAACGTGTAGAACGTAGCCTACCACCGGAGTGGAAGCACAGCCCGGAACGAGCGCGCGTGCCTCACCAATCAACATCCATTTCACTTCGCCACTCCGATGCATGCAGACCATTTTTCCTAAGCTCCGCTGGCCGGGCACCCCGCCAGTGCATTGGCGGTGAGCGCGACCAAGGACGACACTGCGAAACGCGTCTGCGTGACGTCAGCATACGGATACCCGCATTTGTCGTCTGCTTCACGCGAACTTGCTTTTCCTGCGGTTCTTAGCTCTCGGCTGACGTTTGATGGTCGCCCGCAACAGGTTTTCCGAGCGCGGAACATTTTATCACAAAAATTGCCTCAAATCATATAATCGCGCATAAGGCATGATTTCAGCCGGTGTTTTTGTTACCACTCACAGAGAAACAGTGTCGCATTCGCACGATCGCTTGAAGAGCCTATCTTGAGCGAAGCGCGCCGAGTTGGAGCTTCGTATTGCTACATATATAAAAGGCGTTGCTTTCTCTGTCAGCAATCTTTACAAGAAAAAGCCAGGTGCTAATAACTGACAACCAAAGAAGTGTAGACCAATACGAATTCCCGCGCATACGCATGAAGTCTGTTTCCGCTTTGCCAGAAGGTATTTCCATCCTCAGTAGTCATGGGCGTAGGCAGGGGGGTGCAAATAAGGCACCTCCGCCTCGCCCCCCCCCCCCACCCCAACCCACACCAGCAGGTACCCCCCTTCCCCACTCCTCCTCAAGACCGCTGCTACATTCGTGCTTGCTTCTTTTTCTGTTGAAATTTTCGATAAGATACCTTCCATAATGATGATAGCGACCCCGACACTAAAAACGTTGCAGAGACATCTAAGCATGTATCCAGCCAGATACAAATGTACATGTAAGATGTAAGGCGCCATAGCGATATTTCGACTCTTATGGAGCGTTTCCGTACGTAGCTGCGGCAATTCCGATCAATGCTTCACGAGCACGAAAGGTTATCGAAAAGACAAGCACTAGCAATCAGGATTTTTAATCGCCAAGTTTCAGGAGAAACATAGGCTCTCTCCGCTTCTCGGGCTTAAAATACGAGCGTGAACGGTTGCGAATGCCTGGCTTTTGTCAGTTTTAGCGAGGAGGAGTCAGTGTCAGCAAAACCGTTCGAAGCGCAAAACATAAACGAGGGACGACGAGAGAGCACAGGGACACGCGCTGGAGCTTAAGAGGGTCGTCCCTCGTTTATGTTTTGCACTTCAAACGGTTTTGCAATGGAATACCAACTTGCCCAGACGTCCGCCTTAATCAGTGTCAGCGTGCCGAAATGTCTATTCCGCGAGTGGTATTCCAAGCCGGGCTGAATAGTCCTTGCTTTTTTCAAAGAGAGAGAAAGAAGGTCTTTGTTCAGGAAGAAATAGTTGTGGTTTACGAATATGGGGTAAAGAGATGACAGGGAGCCAAAACGTGGAACCTCAGATGAAGCAGCTCCTTTCCTTGCCCTCTCAATGAGCTCGCGCTCATCTTGAGATAACGAGCTGGTCAAATCTGCCTCCCATGCTTAAAAGAAGTGCAATATGTTATGGTTCAGTTGTTCTCCCCTGACTATAACACCTTGTACATGGCTAGGTAGAGCGAAAGAGGGTGGATGCTACCACTATTTTAGCATAGTTCAAAGTTGATGTGTGATGTTCCCATCGTAGACCTTAATGCACATGTATTTTCAAATAACTGTGTTGGTTTTTTGTGCACAGAGTTTGTGATTTTTCGGCATTGAGACCTCGTTGTAGCAAGGGGAAAGGTTGTGTTCCTAAGCACAGGATAAGGATTCGTTTTTAACGTTATTCCCTTCGATGTCGTCGAGTTCAACACAATCTCCGCCTAAGGGACACGTATCCACGCGAAGCACGCGTATGCCTCACGTGTCGGCACCGGCAGCCACCTGGTTTCCGATTACAAGACTTGTGGGTGCGCCCCACCTCTTTTTGAGAACACTAAGGTTCTGAAGCACTACTTGGGATCGCGCACTCGGGAGATCTTTTAGGCTTACACGATAGCGAAAAGGGGCGACACGTGCGTCAGTCAGCCCTCTGTTACTTTGCTACAGAAGGAACGCGACTACTTCGACGGAGCCTGTCAGAGATAGCAGCATAAAAATGTTTCCTTCAGTGCTGCATACATTGTTCATTTCGTTTACCGGTTTTCTTATCCGGTCCTTTTCTTTTTCTCTTATGACTTATCGCAAACGTGTGTCGTCGGCTGTGTTTTCGTGTATATTGCAGAACGCAATATAGTAGCCAAATTGCTAGTCAGCGCTTGTACTGCCTTTTTTTCGATTTTGTCGTCCGCGTCTTTGCGCTGTTTGTTCAAACGATGTATAGCCAACTAGCCCAAACCCAAGCCTTAATTAGACCTTTATGTATAATATTTCCTTTTCCAAAAGAACCCTTCCACATGTTTGTTAGTTTCCTGGGTGAGGTTTCCAGAAGTTGGTGCAGAGTAATTGCCACTCCATCTTTCTGTGGCATCATAATCTTAAGCTAATTTTCACATTTGGTTTTGCCTCGACAGGAGTTCGTTGCGTGTTCCAACCACTGAGGCGAGAAACAACGGCACGGATTTGGGCCGTACGCTCGGGGATAACAATGAATGAAAGCTGCCATAATGTGCTCGCGGTGTGCACGGCCGTCGAAAGCAAGGATGAGGTGTTCAATGGCTGTTTTTTTGTTGTCTGTTTGCATAACAATGGTCTTCTTAGGTGTCATGCCTTGTTGTTTCAGGCCCTCCCGAAGATCGGCTTCCGAAGTCTGGTGGAGAGATCGCACCCTAAGAGCGGCAACGGCTCCTGTGGCATGTGACCCTAATCAACTTTGCGGGAGTGAGCAAGGAATTTCATGGCCTGCAGCTGGTTATTGACTGCTTAATATTGAGTTTTTTATTAAATCACGTGTTACAAACATGATAACCCGATACATGTCCATACAATGAGGCAGGAGGAAGAACAAAAGTAAAATTCAACAACTTAACTGTTAGTTCGAGAGGCCAGCAGCAATAGGGGTCAAGAAGAGAAAATCGACAAAAGAAGACAAATGAATGCCTGCATATTATTACCGTCCGGCCAAAGGCACCTGTTCCAAACATTTAAAATCATGGGAATAAAACACGGGAGAGCATTATACTTTGGCTGTGGCGGTGCGAGGAAAGGAAGGTGCACGTAAACGTAGCGAGAGAGAGAGTTTCGAGTGGAACTGGGAGTATATCCATATACAGAGGGCAGCAGAGGGGGGAACATTGAACGCAACCGTTCTATTGAATATTTTTAGTGAAATAAGCGCTCATAAAAGGCCCACAACATTGGTTAATAGGCGGGTTATGCTGATTCAATGGCAAGGCCACGTGATTATACACGCACACGAACAACTTATTTCGTGCAAACGATGCAGACGCACAGCATGACCTACGTTCGAGAATATGATTCCCCTACTCGGATGAAACAAGTTATGCGAGACTTACCCGTGTGATTTCCCTATATCAAAACGTATCCATCCATCGGTTCTTATCCATGTTGCTATTCTACGTCATTGCTATCACTCAAAAAAGAGAAAACAAGATATAGCTATATGATACACACCTTTTCGAGTGATTCCTCGTAGGCCTTGGAACGTTCAGCCCCGCCAAGCTTTGTCTCTCTCTTAAACAGCTGCAGTGCTGACTTCCGCATTTCTGAGTGATGCATCACTAGGCTCCTGGCATCAAGGAACGGCTGGTCTTCAGAAAACAACTGCGTTAAAAGGTTCGTGGACAGAAATAGATTATGCTTTTCTGAGCAAGCGCTGATCTTGAGCGGCCCGCCCAGTTTCTCGAAAGAAAGCTCTTTGAAATGTGAATGCGCACCACTACTTGCGACCACTCACACTTTTGATGCCATTCTTGTAGTGGTCAAAGGCTTTGTCGACAGCCATCGAGTTATTTGCTTTCACAGATGCCTGGAAAGTGGCACCACGGTATCACCAAATTCTCCCCAACAGGCAATGGGTAGTTACCTCAAGGATACATTTCGCATCCGGTAGATCGTCTCCGTTGAAGACTTCAGCAAACTTCTGTAATGACACGGAGAAGGTGAGGGAGGAAAAAGCGTAGCTCGTGTACCTACCACAAAGTAATCCAGCATCTGTCTGCAAGTCACGTCGGAGTTGCTGATCTTCTTGACTACTAAATTGTTTGGTTGCAGTAGGAAAGGCACCAGCACCTGCAGCTGCTCCTTAAATTCATCGTCAATGTCCGATAGGCACCCCTCGAAGTGCGGTCCCGACGCCACCTGCGCAGCACTGGAGCTGTTCCGCTGGCGATATTCTGTTCCCAGCTATGTACAAGCCGGCACTTCCCATAACGCGGAAAACGTAAATAGTTATGTTTATATGCCGCATCCCGCCCCAAAAAGGACATAAAAATAGCAAACCACTTTTAATCACGAAACAATGCGCAGAACTCAGCTTACGAAATATTTTAAATAAAAAAGTATCGGTCGTGCAAGAAATATCGGTTTTGCTGGAACTAGAACCCTTGGCGCTTCTTTGGAAACCCCAGATTGTACACCTACGCTACGGAGGCGGAACAGCGGAACTCTATTACCATTTGCCTAAAAGACAGGAGTGTTCAAAGCAAAGCAGTAGATGGCACTGGGTTCGCAAAGGAAATGCCTGGCTCGTACCAACAAAAAAAAATAATTTCGCTTTCCGCTGTCATTTACTCATGCAGTGGGTACCTTTTTTCCAGGGTGGGGCATGAGGAAGCAGGATATTTCAGAGAAGCATGATTGGATGTCATGCCGTAAACTTTGCAACTCCGGATCTAGTTCGTCGGAAACATTCAGGCGCTGCTCCAGTAGATCGTATCCGCCGTCAAAGCCGTATCCCCTTTCGTATCCATACTGCCAGTCCCGGACGAGAAAGAGGAGCTTCTGAAACGGTCTTTTCTCGGTGTCCTGTGAAGGCAAAGGCAATGCATTAAGTGATTATTTCGGGGTCCACTCTCCAACAACCTTTGTGAGGATTTTTCGATCGACTATGTCATAACTGCGATGACAATACGGTGGCAAGTTAACCACGCACAGCGAGAAGAACTAGAAGCCACTGTTTCGACAGCCATCGAGGAGGACACAGGTCGATGGGTGTTTTCTTTCGTGGGTGCATATTTTCTAGAGCATGGAGATTTGAACGCTTCTGCGTGCGTGTCTCTAGGGGCAGCACTACGAGACATACTTTGACAAAACTATGCTTCGGAACTCCACACCTCCTTGGTTAACGTCGCGTGGTCAATGCGGCAAACGCCTCAGAAAAATCGATGTGAATGGCAAGCACCAGCATGTAATTTTTTTCACTCTGTATAAATGTGCGTTTTTTTTTCTGCGCAAGCAGCACTATACTCCGTTTCATACATCAAGTGCAACGCTGTCAAAGCTAGCGCTCTTGTTTGCGCTGTGTGCTTCCGCGACCAAAAGTAGTGGGTTGCTTGCGGTGAGCCGTAAACAATAAATGCTTCGCCGGCAACCTTACAGCATAAATATTCATCATCAGCTTGACAAAAAACGCCCGTGTTGCTGTACAAACGATCGAAATGTGCGAGTTTATATTTTAAGTTTGTTGCTTTCGTATCAGGTTTTCGCTCTCCGCGCAACCTTGAACGCCGTTTTTTGTTTACTCTTTGAGGCAGCGTTGAAAAAATGGCGCCCAGCTCTCGGGCTTCGACCACTTCTCCTGTACGCATTTTTTCCAGGGTTTGCACATCAAAGTTGTCAAAGAACGCCAAGCAAGTGATTGCAAATGTGTACGCCCGTACCAGGATGCGTTTCCCGGCGAAATCTGTGCAGGAAGTACTGAGTGTTGTGAGCGAGGACACCGGAGTATCTCCCCGTACCGTGGCGAAATTGAAGGCGGAGTGTCTGCGTGGGAATTTGGTGTCTCCAAAGAGAAGACCTCGCGACGTGACGATATCAAGCACGCGAACCGTCAAGCATGACAGCTTCATACTCCATGCCATTTGTCTGAAAGTGCAGAGCATGTACACCAAGAGGGAGATCCCGACACTGGACAGTGTGCGAAAGTCTCTCAACGAAGACGACGACTTGCCGAACTTAACGAAAATCACCTTGTGGAGGTTAATGAAAGACATGGGCTTCACCTATGATAAGAGAATACAGAATCTTGACATCATTGTCTGGCGCCGCAGGTACCTGCGGGCGGTCAAGGAATTCCGGAGACAGGGCAGGGGGGAATCGTTGATGAACTTCCCGGGGATGTGTGACCTGTCAGTGATGGCTTTGTTCACGAGGGTCAACTGGCAGAGCTGGAGCGTGGACACCTTTCTATCCAGCCTGCTCGCGCTGCTTCATGCCGACCCGATTACCCGAGAAGACTTTGTTACCGCGACAAAGGAAACTGGGTTTCCTCGTCATGTGGTTTTGTTTGTGGGGTTTAACGTCACGAAGTGACCCGTGCTATGAAAAACAATACATTTTAGTGCTTTCCTGTTCGGTCGTGAAGTGAAAACAGCCGGAACAGTCATATAACTTCTGGAAAAACTGGGTGGAAGAAGGGAACGAAAGGAAGAAGTCGGAACCTACCAGGAAATCGACCAGAGGTGCTTTGCTATAAATAAAGTTTGTTTTTTAAACCGGGAAAGTCAGCCTGCTCTTGCAATATTTGTGTATGACACACAATCCGTATTGCCCCTGTATGCATTTATGTATGGCAACAAATCTCCAACTCATGAGCTAGTACTGTTTTTTTGTCACAGCATTAACCTATACCATAGACATTTCCTTAACACCGAAAAACAAGCCATATCAATGTTCTGTATGTAAAACCAATTGACCTATCCATGATTCTCTTGCAAATAAGAGCCTAGCTCAAGTAGCTCTCTTTTCAATCACAAAAGAAAATATAACATTGTAGTGAACATTGAAAAAACATTGTAGTGAAGGTATAAATAAATCACGCACAAGAATTCACAAAAATGCTGCATATATTCGGACTAGAAAGGGGCGATTAACAAATTTAAAATATGTATTATGCGTTTCTGTGCCAGAAATCAGTATTCTAAAGTACACAAATCTGCTTTCTGGCCTTTCGCATGAATATTAAATGATACGTTGTTCGCACCGAGTGCTTCGGGCTACGTTTCGGTGCGGTGCCAAAGTCGGTGCCAAACTGTTTCGATAAAAACTGAACCCGTTTCTTTGCTGGTGGCCCGGTATAATCAATAATATGCTGAGTGTTTTGAGAGGCCCAAAAAGAAGTGGATCATCAGGGCAACGGCGAAAATGAAAGTTGAAAGTGAACACCTGTTGGTAATTCACCCTGGTTGGAGCAGCTGTGCTAACTAATCAATGAATGTTTTTCTGAATGTCAATCAGTATTTTTCTTACACAAATTTATCGCTAGAATCAACGAGGTAAATTGACAATGCTGCAGAATCGCGACAAAATCGCCATTGCTGGTCAAACATCGGTGCGAGCTTGTTTTGGCCCACACAAATGAGCACGGTATGCATCCAATAAACGCATACGTGCAGTTCATTTTCGCATGCGTGTAGTGTTTAAGTTACTGGGAACGAAATAAGATTAAGAATTGAACTCACAAAAGATGTGATAAAAAATAAAAATAAGCGTCGGAACGCGGTTTCGAACCCATGTACTTCAAAATTCAGCGTCCTTTCTCTAGAGCAACGCGTTAGACCCCACGGCTACAAAACCACGCGAAACAAAACACCTTCTTTCTTTGCGGACTACTTGTGTAGCCTTCGCACCGTTGCACTTGATGTACGAAACGGAGTATAGTTGTGTAAATTTGTCGTTCCTGGACGAAAACTGGAACGGCGAACTTAATTAACGTTTGTCGAAAAATTTACATCACCGAGAATGTATTTTAAAGCAAAGCTTTCTAACTGTACCAACCAACGGTTCTTGGGCGGCGGCGGAGAGAGGGGAGGCGGAGCGTTTCACTCACGGAGCACGCTGTAGATGGCGCGGCCAATTTCCCCAGCGTTCCCTGCTCAGGAAGTGCCTGCTCATCGGCGGCGGCATCGGCGGTAGGGCTTTGTCGTCTGCTTTAGCGAAGGTTGTTTTGGGCCTCTTTTGGCGCAGCTTCGCGTCCAGTGCGCGCTGCCTTCGTGCGGTTTGATTAACTTGAAGGAGGGCTTGGGTTCGGGCTAGTTGGTATTCCATAACGTTCATCTTAGGCGCAGAAAAAAACACGGACACACGCTTGTCCTTGTCTTCTGTGTCCTTGTTTTTTTCTGCGCTGAAGATGAACGTTGATTAACTTGTTCGAGAGCACCCTCCAGGGTAACCCACACAAGACGGAATTAAGGTGTCGTACGGCAAACATACGCTAAGGATTGGTTTTCAGGGTGGGAAAAAAGGTACAAACCACATAGAGACCTCTGGCCGATGGGGAAACGCTCCCTTTTGCGCACAGCATGCCACGAATGGGACACTGGTTTTTTTCATCCGTCAGTATATTCAAACTACTTTGCTATTTACCACGTTTTTCAAGAGCGCTATAAATTCAGTTCCTATTAAACACGGCAACATGTAATGCACCCACCTGTTGTGCCAGTTTTCCATATTGAGTGAACAGCTGCAAGTGCTGCAGGTGGTCTTCGCCTATGTTCTGTGAAAGATTGTAGATCTGCACCGAGCTTGTCATCATGCTCAAGGCAAATATTGTGGCACAGTTATTGACCGTTGTCTTGGTGTCAAATGTGCCTTGGGTGTCCAGAAAAATCACGGCCACCTTCTTCCCTCCAGTATTGGTTACCTGGAAATGGTCAACTGTAATGTCGCAACCGTTAGATTTGCAGGAAACGATTTCTTACTTACAAAGACCTCGTCCCAAATCCAAATGCCCAGGGTTTCTGTATCCGAGCCACCACGCCATCGAAAGCCTTCACTTGGGACGTTGTTGACCATCCAATCGCCTTGTCCTCTACTTCTCATGTATTGAAGAAAAAAATTCAGCAAGAAAGACTTGCCTTTACGGAAGATTCCAGCTACCGACACGACCACAACGGGAAGGTCTTTGACGTTGTCATCCAGTAGTATTCTCTTCAGTGCATTGTTGTCGAGGCTACAACCTTTCCCCCCTTCGATACGCACGATTTGAGCGGGCCGACCTGTGTCCCGCCGACTGGCCATGACGTCCAATCGAGAACACCGCAACCAAGCAGCCGCAAAGGGACCAACTTGTGATGTGACCGGAAGAAAAACTGAAGGACTGGCAGTGAATGTCCTGTAATAGAAATAAAGGCCAGAATATTGCACTTGTGCCAAACCCTTCCTTTCAAAGTATTTGGGAAAATCCCATTGTGGGATCTTACTGTTTGCTAATCATAATAGAGTAGCCGACCGATTTTTCAGGCAAGGAGGGGAACGAACAATAGTCCGAAAAAAAAAGCAGTCCGAAAAATCTGCGCTGCATTACTCCTAAGGGACAACTGGTGCTTCCTCGGCAAAGTCCAGGATATCGAGCAAGTCCGAATTTTCGGGTCCGAAAAAACAGTCGGATACTGTAATTTTATGCGCGAATGCATGTATCTTGGCGCCATTCACATTCAATACCTTTCTAAGAAAAGCCTTCCTATACTGCACCACAAAAACTCGCAAATGCCTGGAAGCCCGCCTAAAACCGCCCCGTGCACTTCGAAGTTGGTAAGAGACATCACGAGATTCAGAATCTTATAAAGCAGTTAAAAAAAGCCCTATGATGGCTGTCTAAATCGAAAAAACGACAGTACAGGGGCACAATTCTTAATACGAGAGGCCGTTGTTTCGAAACGGCGCGAGTACCGCCCTGCAAATGCATGTATTCATGGGCCGAGGCACCATTTCGAGGGTGTTTGCAGCGACGAAACTGAGCCCGATAAACACTTTAGCATGGCTGCAAAGGGACGGAAACTGTTCCCTTTTGTTTTCCCCGTAGCTTTGGGTCCTTGCTACAGTGTTTCGTAGTGCGCACAGTGCTTCTCTGGGCCACTTTCGCCGCTCCTAACATCCTCGAAGCGGCGCCGCGGCCCAAGAACACATTCATTTGCATGGCGGTACCGCGCCGTTTCGAAACGACGGCCTCTCGTATTAGAGAATTGGGCCAAAAGTCACCATCTTATTCTTGGAGTAAAAAACTGGCGGATGCCACGTACTGGTGAGAATTTACGTAACGGGAAGCAGTGGTGTGTTCGCCTCAAAAAACGAGACGTAAAAAAAAATTGTAGATGACATCTACGTTTAGGAGTTAAGACAAAAGAACGCGACAGCGTTAATTCGGCGTCGACGGAGCGTTTGGGAATGGAGTTGCTGAATTTACCATTTACGCTTTCGAGTCGCTGAAGTTCGGTGAAAGTAGAAGGACTAGCCGAGCTGGTCGCGCTTGTTTGGCTAAACTTGGCATCATTGCTGATTGTTCCGAACAGAGTACGTCCGTCGGATAAAGATTGGTCTTTTCGACACACACGCTAAGTGAGGTTTCTTGAATTGGTGGTATACCCTGCATGTTCAGCGCCTGTCTTTTTTATTGGCATTCGTGGTTTGGGGGCTACAAATGATTCTTATCGTTCCTTGTTCCCATATTTTGAGTATTTGAACCATCATCCTTCCTGCGCTGTTTGAGCTCTGGCCTAATTCGGACTTTGATGGACTCAATCCGAGCTTGCTGTTAGTTCTGGCATGAGGTAACTTGAATTCCAGTTTACCTTTTGCAGATATTACCATGCCTTCATAGTCAAACACGTCAAACATCTCTATTTAGAGGTTGGCAATATCAACAGTATATCCGACTTCCCCAGTTATTCTCGGTCAATGAATCGCATTATTCCGTCCAATTTTATTTATCCATTAGCCAACTCTCGTATAGCGGTTATACCCTAACGCGTGAATGCAGTTATGATACGAAACAAGGAAGGCTAGCCTATAACTACAAAACGAAGAAATGAAAACCAATCGCAAAATGTTTTGGCGCTACCTAAAACGTTGTGGGTGGGATATTCCCGGTATTATTGAAATTCAACACAATACAAAAGTGTTCTCGGAAGATATACATGAAGAGACTTGCCTCAATAAATATTGTCACTCTGTACTCGCGAAACCATGCCGACAATTGCGATGTGCCATGTGTAAATTCCGTACCCTTAGTGCAGCCCATTGAGCTTAACGTGAACCGTATTCAAGCATTTTGAACTTATCTCGAAGAAACGAAAGGAAACGGTCCTACGGCCTTTCTTTGCGCAATAACAAACATTGTAATAATATTATTTTCATGTTTCTTTGCCTAATTTACTTGACGCTCATCTCCTACTGTCTTACCAGATAACTGCAAGATTGCCCACGTCCACAAAGGTGGTCCCAAGAAAGAAGCTGTCAGTAAGAGGTTGATTTCGCCAACAACAATTGCCTGCGGAGTAATTGAGCATATGTCGCAGAAGGAAATAATGCGACACTAAACACAGTTTAAATTAATAACAGAAAGTCAGCATGAAGTCTGTAAAAAACGGTCCTGTACCACAGAGCTCATTGAATGTTAGCACGATTTATCATCGAGTATTGACGAAGGTGGGCCGGTTGACTTCATTTTTTTATTTTCGAATATCTGCATGTTCGCTTTCTTGTGCTCTTCCCTTAGGAAAGCTTTAATTCACATTTCAATGTAATAAACTTGATTGAAAATTAACACCAGCTTCGCCATTGTTTTGAAAACGAAAGCATCGGATTTTGTTGACGTGACATCACGTGTGCCAAAGTGTTCTGTTTTAGGCCCGTTGTTGTTTTTACTTTACGTCAATGATATTTCTATTTCTATTTAATTGTCTATTCGGCTTTTTGTCTTTGACGGTATAGTTTAC
This sequence comes from Haemaphysalis longicornis, assembly GCA_013339765.2. NCBI lineage: Eukaryota > Metazoa > Arthropoda > Arachnida > Ixodida > Ixodidae > Haemaphysalis > Haemaphysalis longicornis. The sequence continues at coordinate 174,505,261 of CM023450.1, forward strand.
AACAAAATTATGAGTCAGAACGACGGCACCCAGCTTCAAAACAGCTTGGCACGTATTTATGAGTTGTGAACAAAGTGGCAAATGTCTTTCAATTTAAATAGGTGTGTTCAAGAATTTTATTTTCAAGGATTTTATAAAACATTTCTCGGTACAACCACATCGCACGCAGTTATAGTACAGAAGGAGGTCCCAAAGTAAAACTGTCAGGGGGGCCTCCTGTGTTAACCTTTGTTTTGCAAAGCTGAAATGGAATACATGTTATGCATATTGTATAAATGCTGTTAAGTTACCACGACGATAAACTGCAAATACTACGGTGCTTTCTTTTCCGCGGACAATTCATCGGATGTACAGTACGATTTCCTTATAAAAGAAGATACGCGAGCATGTGGCAGGCATGCCGCAGAGCGCTAGCTGCCGACCAGATTTGTAAATGCCCCGCGTGTGCATAGACCTGGCCTTGCGCTCGGCAGGCGCTCATGTCTTTCCCAGATGCGAATTGTCCGGCCGCCACACTCCGTGTTGCTTGGCGGAAAGTCAGCAGACATGAAGGAAAATCTTGGGTTATTGCGACAGTCGCTCATCAGTTTTAAAGCTGGAATCGATTCTTGCGCGTTGAAGCGAAGTCCGAACAGGCTTGAAGCACAAGTCCGCACAAAAGTGATAAAGCCCTCAACTTCTGCTGCCTTGTTAGCGGGTCACATGGTTTCCATAGACTACTCGGGCCAACTGGCCAGTTTTGATAACCGGAAAACCAAACGAACCTTGATGCTGCAAGTATACCGAGCTTGCTCTTCCAAGCATAAAATGATCGCCTATTCAACAACCTCGAGGCACAATTGGTACCAGTTGCTTTGCACTGCGTGACAAAAAAACTTGTCGCCATCCCTTGAATTTGGGTGTCCAGCAAAAATGTTGGAAAATGGCGATGGAGGAGAGTATGAAATGTTTCTCGTCGTCTCGGCGGGCTTGTCGGTTGCGCTCGGCTGGTGTCACAAGATAAGGGTACAGAGTATCGGCGCTATCTTCAACTATTGTTCCGTGCCGCCGGCATGATCATTGGTCAGTTCGCATTACGTTAGTTTACACTGTGACGGTTCATGGGTGCCTCCATTTTGTTTATGCGTTTTATTCATTCAACTCTGGTAAGCTTAGCATGCCCTCCCTGCTATGTGGCTCCGCGTAGTTGACGTCGTTACAAATGCGCATCCAAGATAACGCTTGTACAACCATTTCACAGCAGAAGGCGTCCAAAGATGACGTTTTGCTGCATCTTCGGTAGTGTTGTTAACAAAGGACCTCGTCGACGTTAACGGCGAGGCCGGTTAATCGTCTTTTTAGCACGGCTAGGTCAGGTGGTATACCCCCAGGTAACCGATAATTGCGCCACCAGCGCCAATTTGTCCCATGCTGCTTGGTAGGCAAAAGTGTTTGTTGTTGTTTGTGGTTGGCGGGAGAGGAAAAGGAAAGGAAAGGTGCTGGGGATATTTTGAGCTCGGCAGGGAGCTCACCTGCATACAATCCAGTGCAGGGGAAGGTAAGTAGAGGGGGAGTGACCGGATAAAGTGGAGAGAGACCGAGGGAGAGAGAGAGAAAAGGTACAAAGCGTCCTAGAGTCAGTCAGTCAGTCCTAGAAAGAGTCAGTCCTAGAAATCTGTCAGTCCGGGCACATCACTTTGGGCACTGCACTCCGGGCTACAGCCGCTGCGTGAGGCCGGTCGTCTCCAGGCAATGGAGCAGATAGGCGAAGACTTCTCGTTGGGTTGCCGCAGGCCCCTGCGGAACAGAAGGTCCCGCATGCCGGCGCTGGGAAGGCCTGGACACTGGAGCGCTCGGTGGAGCTCTGCTCTCGGGCCCGCGTGGCGGGGAAGAAGCAGCGTAGGTGCTCCAGCGTCTCTGGTTCCGGGCAGTTCACACATGTGGGGGAGTTCTTGCGCCCGTGTTGGTGCAGGCGCTCCGCCACATTGCAGCAGTCGAGCCGCATGCGGAGAAGCAGGCAGCGGGCATCCGTGCTGATGAGTGCAGGAAGCGGCTGTGGCGCCAGGCCACTAGCAACGCTAGGGTCGGGGTGCATCACCTGCACCATGCGGGCCAGGGCGGTGCGGGCCTCGTCGAAGGCGGTGACGTCTTAGGAAACTGAAGTGCCCTCCTGGTGGGCCTCCCTGGCTCGGGCGTCGGCGTCCTCGTTGCCCCGGATGCCACTGTGGCCCGGCAGCCAGTGGAGCCGCAGGTCGCTGCCTCGGGAGGCCACAGTGTGCATCTTGGCTGCCAGGGAGCGCTCCGGGTAGCCGCTGCTGTTGGTGGGCTGGTCGGCCGCGTGCAGCCACAGCAGGGCAGTCCTGGAGTCAGTGAGGATGACCGCCCCGGGGTGGTTCTGGGGCCCCCTCTCGACAAGGAGGTCGGCGGCCAGGTGCAGCGCTTCGAGCTCCGCCCGTGTGGAAGAAGTGGGGAAAGGCAGGCGGCAGCTTAGGCTGGCTCCCAGCTCAGGTACCACGCACGCAGCCGCCCCCTCGCACGTGCTGTGCTTGACGGAGCCGTCCGTGAAGAGATGAAGGTAGCTGCTCAGCTCGTCCTGCAGCAGGGCGGCCGCCTCGTGGCGGATGGCCTGGGGCGGTGTGCTCCGCTTGTTGCGGACCTCGCGGAGGGTTGTGGTGATCGGAAGGGCCTCCCCGGCGTCTGGTAGTGACAGCTTCAGGCGGGGTCGGTTCGGCATCTCGATCCCATCCTCGACGATAGTGAGCAGCGCTCCCATGTGCGAGTTTGGCCGGTTACGGAACCTCTGCAGCAGCGCAGCCCCGTCGCGTGCGATCATCAGGCGCTGGATGTGCCGCAGCCCCGTCTCCAAGGCCCGCATCTCGATGGGACAGGTGCCCACCTCTGTGTAAGTGCCCGCCAGCGGGGACGTGGATGGGAGGCCCAGGCAGAGGCGGATGGCGCGGCACTGGTCGATCTCCAACTCCTGCCAGCGTCGAGGTGCAAGGTAGGCGAGTGGAAGCGCGTACAGCACAGCTGCGGATGCCATGCCGTGGAACACGCGCTGCACCACTTGGTGTGAGCAGCCATTGCCTCGAGCCAGAAGCTGCCGTGCCGCTTATCGTCTGCTATGGGCTGAACGAGCGCGGCTGTCTTTGTGTGCCGCAAGCGCGAACACCACTTGCATTTTGCTTTTCAGATTGCGTTGCTGCTGCGCATCTTGTTTTCGACAGCTTTCAGTTGCGAATTTGCTTGGACTCTCAGCACGTGCACAGAACATTTGTTTGGAAATCTTTCATAGTTTAATACGCGCGAGCCAGCACGCCCTGGAACATGACATTTTGTTTGGGGCAGAAAAAGTACAGGCGAAAAATGTGGTTCATTCACTGATTTTATTAGCAACGTATCGCGAGCGAAGTTGAATACATGCCACAATAGCACAGGGCTGTGCACCTCGTATGGTAACTACCAATTTCCGCATTCTGGGTCGGTTACACGAACATAAGAGACATCTTCGAAGAATTCTTCGTATACAGAAAATTGCTGCAGAGGTCACCACGTTCATTTCCTGTACACAGTACAATTCTACAGAAACGATGTTTCATGAAACCACGCATTTGTGAATAATAAAATGTTTATGAACTGATATGACCAGCTCATTTTGCAACCATAACAACCGCTCCTTATTATTATTCTCGGAAACTTGCTAGCCCATAATACCCTTTATAGCTAGCGAATTTTCTGCGCAATTTCGCCCTACGTCACACCTAGTAAATGGAAGAAATACCACCATGAATATCAATAAACAGCATGTAAAAGCGAAACAAATATTGTGAGTGCAAACAAGGTACAAACAATGTGTCCTAGCACAGGTTGAAAAGCGAAGAGCCGCTCGGCCGTCGCGCAGGTAACTCAAGCTTCTCGTAACACGGAATGAAAATGGTCAGCTGACACGTAAATAATTTTGGGGGCTTCTTTCGTGTTAATAAGGTTTCAAAGGTGGTAATGTCAGTATAAGAAACTGATCGTCGGAACGCTCTAAAGACAAACCACTTCGTCGAAGAAGCATTTAAGCACATTAGGTGAGTATCATTTCCAAGCTTTTATCTGGTGATAAGAAAATGAAGAGCAACCGCTCACCAAACCGATACCGAAGCTAAACTTCCGTCTGCGTATTCGTAGCGCAAAGAACAAGGGCAAGACACAAGACACACAACACAGCACTATTTGCAAACTCCCTCGTTCTTTGCACTATGAATTCGTCAAAATCGCAACACCAACTTGCCCAAGAATCCGTATTCCGTCTGCGTGTCCGCTGGCATCAATCGGCTAATGAAAAACTGTCGACAAGTAGCTTCAGATGCTTACAACATTGCTGACAAATGCGTTGTACCAAACAAAAATGAATTCCCTGCAAAGCAACAGCAGAAGATTTTTCGGTTCGCCCTGCAGCTTTTTTTGATAAGGATAGCGCTTGCTTCTTAATAACTTTGACAGAATAAAAAAGTGGGCTAACGTGCTATCCGCTTGCAAGCGGAAAAATTTTGGTGTGCTATTCCTTCCCGAGTTGTCGCACCGCATAGCATCGAAGCACGTGTTGTGTCCTTTTCTCAGTTTCTCTGACAATTTGAGCCCGTTCGCACTCGCATACACCAAAAGTTTCACCTTCAAGGCACACTACAAAACTTCTACACGCGCACACAGTGAAAGCGGCAGGACCAGACGAACAAGATGGCAGCAGAAGAGATAAGAGCGAAAGCGCCGTCCTGTCGGCGCAACGAATGAAGCGAATAAATAAATATGGAGCCAAAAAGGAAACAGCCAAGGACACACTTTATCTCTACACATAATGCGATCACTTCATTGCTGCGTATGTCGAAATATACATATGCAAAATTGATGAATTTTCGCTTGGCTACCAGCGTCATGGCGGCACTTTATTTTGCGATACCGAAACTAGCGAAAGTGTCCATCCCCTGTTTTAGTGGCGGGGTAATCTCCCCGAGGTAACCGGTGATCGGTGATAACCCGAGATAATCGGGGTAACCGGTCGCGGGGTGATCTCCCCGAGATATACATGCGCACTCTGCGCCACAGAACTTAAAAATAGTCGCACCCTTTCACACCCCTTTTCATTGTGAACACGGGAGCCGTAAGGGCCCCGAAACGTATTTATTTGTTTTTGACAAGGCGAGTGCCCGTTTGTATTTCAGCAATAAATCACCCTCGCCTGACGAGTTTTCATCGAACCTTAGGCTATTTATTCTTTACCAGGGACATATGGTGCGGGGTTCGATTGTTCACAGGCGCCTTTTAATTGATAATCCGGTTTAGATTCTTGTTTTTCTGTTTCCTTAAATGAATTCTGAGTTCCCTGCTGTAGGCGTGATTAGACTTACGCATGCCCTGGACGTCTTAGGCCTTGGCGCCTTGGCGTTTTTTGCCCGGGGAGGTAGTTTTTGCTCATGGCGATGAAACCGGAGGGGTAGAGGTAGAGCTGAGCCGTGAAAAACCCCGTGCGCTTGCCGAGTGCTGGAGCGGAAAGCTAGCAGACGACACGGGGCGGGCACCGCCCTTTTGATTTATGCGCATGTTTCTCGTTTACACAATCTCACCGGCATCCACGTACTGTTTGTCACGCGCTCACGTGCTCCTTTAAACACTGGAGGGGGCCGTATTTGTCGATGTAGAACACGCTTCCGCAGTATAGGTCCGCGCCGATAATTCTCCGTAATAAGATAGAAGAAATGCAGAACGGGCTGGAAAGATTCGTCTTGGGACGGTACCAATGGCGGGAAATTTCTACTACTACGAAAGAATCATTGAATTGGAAGCTGCTTTCTTAGCGTCGGAGAAAATTGCAATTAAAACTTTCATATTTTGCACCTAACAATAACACTGGAACTGACCCAGACGCTTACTTGAAGACATCATATTATGTGACGCCTCGAATTGATCATTCCTTCAAACTAAGGGAATACCGTCCCAGGACCGGAATGTTTGCCAGTTCATTTTTTGTTAAATCAATACATGACTGGATTCGGTTCTCAAATGTACAAGTGCCCTCTGTGAATCAAAATTTGTTTTTGCTTTGTGAATTTTTGAACCTGTAACCCACCTGCTCCCACGCCTCGCGGCGCTTCCAGTATACGTTGAATAAAGAATGAATAAACACTGCAAATCTGTTCTATATCTGTGCTGCGGCTTTCTTGTTGGAAATTGGCAGTCATTACTGTCCTCGGTGTTTGCATCATCACCCTCCTAACTAACCTGAGGAGACTGAAATTTTCTATCAAGGCGGTTACAAACGACTTCCATGTGAAATGGAATGGCCTTACAAAATCAGGAACACGGCGTTTCACAACGTTCCTCAGTAACATGTATTGAATGCAGATGTGCGCAACAATTTCTTTCACAACTACAACAGCGGTGCATTTCCCTGAATAACCCTTTTGCTGCCTTCCGGGTCTGATATATTAACGTTAAATAAACACAGGGCATGAACGTACCGATGTACACGATAAAACTCAGGCGTTCTTTTTTCTAACTTTATAGGAATCATATCCTGGCCAAATCAGGCAATATCATACTCAAATGCGCACTTCATATTAGTTATATTTTTACGTCACTTATATGGCTTTGAAACAAACTTCGGACGTAAATTGCAGACCATGCGAGCCGTTTGCCGATCGTAAGATTGTTCTGTTGTGGTCATTTGGTCTGACAATAGTTACTCCTCGAAATAAAAGCAAATATTTGCCTAAACAATTTAAATTCTGACACACTGTGTCTATGACTAAAAATTTTCTGAGCCGAGATAAAAAGTATTGTATAGTTTGCTTGTCTGCTGCAATACCATAAAATGAGACAATGTGCAATACTTGCCTTTATATATACCTTTACCATCAGTACTTTACAGAACAATGCTTAACCATAGCCCCCACTACACTTTTCATGCCTGCCAAGTGCCATTTCCGCGGTCATCGCTGATCCTCGGCGCTTACCCTACTTCCTGTCCCAGGGCGGCGCCAGGGACATGGCTTCCCAGGCAAATGAAGAATAAAGGAGGCCACGGTTTTACGCTGCCCACACAAAACTACAAGTGGTTGCGTAAACGTGGAGTAAAATTACGTCTAAGATGAATTGCGCACTCTGGCTAAAAGCGATGCTACATGCAAGTGATAGAATCAGGGAGCACTGACGAAGTGCTTTGTACCTACACTGAGCATCCGTCGGGTGGAAAAGATTCCCGCAGGACGGTAGAGATGACGGAACGCCTCTGCAGTCACAGACTGTTTATTCCTAGCTCGAAAAGCATACGCGGGCAAGGCTTGGCGTCGGTTCTCGTAGCTTTGGAGTAAGATCACAAGAAGGGAGAGATCGGCATTCGCGTGCAAATTTCACCGCAGAGCCCCGAATGCCGTGGATGCACTTTAAAACATGCTGCACCACGCCCAGGCGTAGTCCAGCAAACATTCTATTAAAAAAACCAGAAAAGCGCGAGCTCCGTTGTAGTGGGACACAATCAAATGACTACTGTTGGGAGATTGTTACTTGCCCGAAATTCTGAAGACAGCAAAATTCAGTGACGATCCCTGCCGGTCCTCGGAAAATTCACCACTCGAAGAGCGGTGTCACCTTGCAGTAACTGAAACCGCTGTCGTACAGAGAGGCAAGACGTGACGCAACTGACCCGGCCGCTCGATCAAACGCACGTACGGCCTGTCGAGTAGCGCCGCTGCCAATGGGCGATCGCGTCTCGACTGAGCTTGCAATTGCAGCCGTCGTTTTGTGCGAGGGCGCCTCCGTTCGTAGACTAGCCGAAAAGCCTCTATGCGGGCAAGCCGGTGGAGCGGTTGGCCGGAGCAAGTGCTCAGAAGCGAGCGCATCATTCGAGTAGGTGCGTGCACGGCGCTTGAAACCCAAGTGGTGTGACTACTAAATTCGATTGTCGTTTTTATTCTGAGGCCTTTTTTGCCTGCGTTTTTAGCAGTAAGATACGTGTATACGATGCAATGTCGAGCAACTACTGTGCTCCGATCTGCATCTGGAACGCTAACAAAGACCCAGCAGTGTGGTACCACCATTTTTCCTGCAACTCGGAACGTCCCTGAGCGTGGTTGAAGAATGTTTCTCGCGAAGGACCACCAGGGGGGGAAAACTTAATGGTAACCAAGCGACAGGTTGTTTCCCCCCTATATTTTACACAAAAAGACCGCAGGAAAAGCAAAAGTGAGGATCTTAGTTCCAACCGCTGTACCGACCCCGTTTCCCAGGTACTCAGAGTGCATGCAAAAAAAAAATAATCCAAAGCCTACAAAGCGTCGTAAAAGCACCTGTGGTATATCTTGCGATGGGAATAGCCAATTCAAGTAGAGGTCCAAGATAAAAAAAGCCCCAGCGAAGGTTCTCTGCAGCCTCCGAGTGGTGAAGTAGAAACGCTAGCTTTTGAGCTCCCCGTATAAGGGTGCATATAAAGTAGCTATTCAACTGATGAGGGATGCAAACCACTGTAGGCATCGTGGACATCATAGAAGAGAACAAAAAAATCGGAGGCGTGGCTAAAACAAAAGATTGCAATGCGAACGTGACGAAAGTAAAGGCCTCCTTCAGTCGTATGAAGACGACCGGGAAATTTATACCTTCGTGCAGCTTTTAGAAACCGAAAAAAAAGGTACGCAATCTGCTGGTTCTATTAGCAACCGCGTGGCTAATTTCACCTAGGAAACATCCTCCTACTTTGAAGAAATTCGCGCGAATGCGTGCTTCGGAAAGCATACTCGCATAAGATGTACGTGTCTCAGCCTATATATACGTCTTTTGTTGCGATTGTTGTGGGCAATAAAGACACGAATCAGGCTCCTAGTTCAAAATTGGTTTTCCTGGCTTCGGTTCCAGCAACAGCGTTAGACAAATTGGCTTAGAAATGTTACAAAAACATTACACAATTTGACTTGCAAGGGCGTTTTTTTTTACTTACGAGAATCAAAATACATATGAAGCTTAAGCTCAAAGCTGCGCCTGACAGTGCCATTTGTGGAGATTAAGTGCAAAGTGAAAGGCGGTAGCACGTGAAAGTTTTTTAAAATCGGTGAATGCGAACGCAGTAGACGCATAACTAAGGGACGTTGTGCGAGCTTATCAACTGAAGTTTATAACTTCCAAACAGGTTCAGGCTCTTCATCAGACATTTTAGCAGAAGAAAGCTTCAATTCGCCACGGGCCAACTATTAGCACTCAGCAGCCTTGTGTGGTTAGCAACAACAAGCGTACGTGCTCTCTACAGGCAACACACCTAAGCGGGCGTTCGGGCGCACGCTAGCGGGCAGATGTGAGACAGTTCCAATTTTAAGGCATTTGCACGATACATTATATCTCCCGAAACTATGCAATAACTCAAATCGCATTCGTTTGTTTAAACATACCCAAACATAATGTCATATCTGTGCTGTTGTGAGAGCTTTTCCTCGGGTGCCTCCATTCTAACGCCTCTGTATACGGTGAAAACACAATTTGAACGGTGCCGTGCTGCCACTTTTTCCAAAAGCGTCATATTGGGCAGAGATTCAACGGGTATTGTTAATACTACGCTATATGTTGCAAATATTAGAGAAAGAAGAGGTGGCTATCGGCAGCTGCCCACCAATATAACCATCATTGTAATGATCCATCCGCCATTAAAGATTCGCTCACGTCCCGCGGTCCTCGCCTCGGTTCTTCAACAATTTGGTGCCGTGACGAGGATGGAAGGATAACACAGTTGAAGACCGAGTGCGCACCACCCCACAACGATGACGTGAGTGACCGCAACGATGGGACTGAACTGTTACCGCTGACCATTGACCGCAAGCGTCCACAAGAAAACTTAAGGAATTGAGGACGAGCCAAACATGCATGTACCGAATCCCACGCCCTCAACCATTTTACCGATTCTTGACGCACGCCTCGTGGAAACCAGTGAAAGCCAACGACAACGGCTTCAAACTTTCACCTCACCGATTCTTGGCGAAAGCCTTTTGGAGACTAACGGACAACTGCTTCAATTACACCGACCATGACCGTTCTCGACGACCAACCGACACTAACGACGCCGAGCGTGGGCATGGAGTCTCTGTACGAACGACGAGCCCTCATCCGAAACGACACAATTGCACTGATTAAGGACATCAGGACAGAGATGAATGCCGAAGCCCCATCGATTCGGAAGCTGATTTTGCTCAAGAAAAGCCTAATCGAAAAACACGCCATTATAAAGAAGCTGGACAGCAGGATTGAAGAACTTGCCGCCCTGGATGATTTAGAGATAGAATGTGAAGCATCATACGAATTCGAAGACTCTATCCTGTTGACAAAATTTAGAATGGACCGATTGTTCCCGGAATTGCAAAAGCACTCTACCGACTACACTGTAAAAATAGGCCCCGGAGGAAGAGTACGGTACCGTAAACATTAACGAATCGGCTTTGCAGAACGGCAACCTTCTAAACAGAAAGAGTTATTTGACGACGCCATTGAAAGGAGCTCATCAGGAACCAAAAGTCACCCAACCAGCTGCTTTCTTACAAGGAATTATCGAATCAACTGGCGAAGTAAAGGCAGCCACTTCTGTTGATTGCTCAGACAATTTCGCTCCCAACGATGAAGTTTACCAAACTAGTCATAAGAGTAACGACAACGCAGTGGGGGCATCTGACCAACCGTCTTGTCCGTGCAGTCCTCCCGACGCGGGGAGATCAGCGCGCCAGGAACGTCTTAGTGAAGGCCCACAAAAACCACAGGTTAAGAAAGGAGCACATCATAAATATCGACAACCTAAAGAAAACCTAGGCTCACCGATGGAGACAACTGATAGATGTCATCACAGCAGCACAGCTTCCACGGGGATTGCGTGGGCCAAGGCACAACGTGCAGATCTTAAGACCCTGGTGTCAAAACGTAAAAAGCGAATAAAGCTGGACCCACGAAAAGCAGGTACAAGTACCACAAAGACGGCTCCACGGAACTACATGAAAAATTGCCGACTGAACGGGACAACGAGGAAGAAAGAAAAAGCCCCGTGTAAAAGGATCGCTGCCCGCATAACACGAGCCAACCGATACCAGATATCCTCCAAGCAAAGAAAAGTGATCCGACGCGCATGTCTCGAGACGCCTGCACGAGCATTGACAAGTCATCCAGGTCAAACAACGGTCGAGACAAGCCACTTGCCCTGGCCCAACTCCACAAAGTGCAGGTATTACCGACGCAACAAGCATCGGTGGAAGCAAAAGTACAGGCTAGCAAGGGGCGGCTACAACGGACAGGACATCGCTTGGCATCATGGACTGATAAACGAACTTGAACTTCAGCTTGTTGGGGCGACAAAGGCATTAACGCGGAACAAAGGTAGTAAAGCGGAAATTTAAGCATCTTCCTGTGCTAATCGCGCGCCCGGGAGGATGTTGCAAATATTAGAGAAAGAAGAGGTGGCTATCGGCAGCTGCCCACCAATATCACCATCATTTTAATGATCCATCCGCCATTAAAGATTCGCTCACGTCCCGCGGTCCTCGCCTCGGTTCTTCAACACTATACGTAGTCGGCCGCGTGTCATACAGTGCGAAGCCGCCTGGGATGTGGTGTTCTTGCGGACGCTGTACTTTTAAGATGTACTCTAAGGCCAATGAGCAGTTCCTCATGACCAGTAAGAACTAACCAGGACGACCGGCCGTGGCATTGCGCAGCGCGGCTCGGCAACGAAACAGCTCAGTTTTCGTTTCCCAGAAGACCCAGCAACTCAAAATAGGTGGGAGTATTGAAACTTCTGAAGTTATCCGCATTGCAGAGAAAGTTATTGTTAGGGGTGACCCAAAAGGGACCCAAAGTGTGTGACGCACAACGTTGAGGGACAAGAAGAGAGCGGAGTGGTTCAGAGAACAAACGTGTGTTAAGGACATATTAGAAGAAATTAGGAAGAAGAAATGGACGTTGGCAGGGCATCTAATGCGAACGTAACATAACCGTTGGTCATTAAAGGCTACAGAATGGATCCCTAGACAAGGCAAGCGTCGAAGAAGGTTGCATAAAGGTGGGCAGATGAGATCACGAAGTTTGCTGGGATAAATTAATCACATTTAGCACAGGACCGGGGTAATTGGTGACCTATAGGCCTTTACCCTCAGTAGGAGTAGACAGTCTAATGGTTATGTTGACGCCGCTGACTACCACTCTACGCGCGCCATCGCCATCATGGCCGTAGATACTCAAGACAACTCTCTGGCATCACCATCTATTTACACTAATCACGCTAAGCAAGGAGAAGAGGCCGCTATCGCGCTTGCCATCGCCAGCACAACGGTTAAAATCATCGTTGGCGATTCCAAAACAGCTCTTCGAAACTACAAAATCGGCAAGATATCTAATACAGCCTTACGCATCTTACGCTCCATCAAAGCCATTCGTATGCGCAACGTACAAATAATGTGGACACCGGCCCATGCATCTCTCAGGCGTAACCGGCTAGCACATCAGGTGGCTCGAGGTTTCAGCTCCCGGGATTTCCCTGACGACTTGCTGGATCGGACCACGGGGCTAGGGACAGGGTGATCACCTACCGAGATATGGAGCGCTGAAAATATCCCGCAGCACATCCCATGCTCGACAAACCTCAGTCTGTATCCTGACTTCAGCTACAGCTAACGCATTCCAAAATCCTGCAGTATTCAGCCACATTTGTCCCGCCCTTCAAAAGGATCAATACAAGCGGTGTACCCAGCGACCCACCCTCACTCACGTAATTGGGCTTCTCAACAGTGATCTCTACGAGAACACTAACGCATAACCACTGCAGAGCAGCGTGACGTTTATGCTTAGGTCCAAACCCGAAATACAGATCAAGGTAGTCCAATTGGCAGAAGATGCCGCTTGTGCACAATGACTCGCCATTTGAGGGAAGAAATCCAAGAACACTCCCACTTGTTCTTTGTCCTTTCACTTAGTTGTGGGCAAAATACAGTTTCAAACGAAAGCTTCACTACTTTCCTCCAGCGGTTTCACGGAGGATGCGCAAGTTAACCTTTTATTTGTTTTTATTTTATTTTTATATTTATTTATACATACTGCAGCCCCCAATTGGGGGCAATGGCAGGAGTGAGCATTCACGGTACAAAAAATAGCAATAAACAGATCAACAGAGCAATTAAAATAAAAGAACAGTTAGCGCAAATCAGCAAGGGCAAGTAAAACATTTTCCAGCGGAAGGGAGCGAGTATCACCGGACAATTCATTCTAGAGTTCGGCAATGAAAGGGAAAAAGCTAAATTTGAATGCGTTGGTTCGACAATGGTAAGGCTTGATATCAAGGTGGTGATTACTTCTAGTTATGGACGGCGAGGCAAATGAGATGTAGGTATTGTCGGACATGCGATATACTGGCGATATACATGCGATATACATGCGATATACCGGGGACACATCCCCGTCGACACACACTTCGAGGCGCATCGCGTGATTCACCGGGCCCGCTGTCAGCGCTGCGCGCAAGGCCCCGTTTCAAGTCGTTCTGCGACTTAGCGGAAGCGGCCGCGACTTTAGCCGCGACGGGAGCGGCCGCTGAGCTAATCGGTACCCGACTCCACCGGCTGCCTCCCATGAATGCACCGCTGGTTGGTTGACTGGGGATATGTGACTCATCTTGCCCCGCATTCGCCGTGAAACAGGAACACCGCATTCGCCGAGAATGAAAGCGAAGCCGGCCTCCTTCTGTGATCATTGCATGACACTGAACGGCTTTGAGACGTGGTCAGCAATACAGCTACATCAAAGGTTAACCAGGCGAAACCAAGACTCAACAAGACTGAGCCAAGCTTTAGCTTTGCATACCAAGGTTAGCTTAGCTAAGCCGCCCCATTTTGATCAGCACCGCAGCGTCAAGTTAACCGTATTATCAGCGGCGTGTTTTTGCTTCCTTCTCTTCTTGTGCCGTCTTGTTTGCGCTGTTACTATGCCTAACCGTTTCCATATTCTCTCACGCGGCTGTATATCGCTGCAGTACATCACGATGTTTCCTATCGTTTCCTGAGCTCAGCTGCTCCCCCTCCATGCCTCATGCTGTTGCCTTGTCAAACCTAGAGGTCTGTGTTCTTAGACACCCCAACTGGTCCTCAAAGAAAACCGCACTGCCTCACATGTTGCCATAGAAGGATTCCTTCCTATTTAGACATTTTTTGTCATATGAGTCTCCGGGTTTTTTTTTTCGTTTATATTCTCTTCATTAAACACGTCGTCCCTACTGCGTGTACCTGTTATTACCTGTTGTGCACGGCCTGCTTTTAACGCTTGCCTTGACATGTGGATTACTCAGATGTCGGATGTCCCGGGTGGGCCACTATACTTATGACGCTAATTGGGATAGCACCTGTTAAGTTTTTTTTTTTTTCTTTCCACAAGTGGTAGTTCACCGGGCATCTGTACAAAATTACGAACTCCCGAGTATTGTCTATAAATGGGGTCTTACGGCATGTGTGTAGTAATCCGAAAAGAGTGGAGCCGGCGTTTCACTGGAACGCTCGGAGGGAAAATTGTACCAAGAAGGTGCGCTAACACGACAAATTACCCATGGGGGGTGTTATCTGAGTAGGTATGAAGGGTACTCATTAGTGACATGTTTATGATAAATAACATGTGCTCCTACGAGGGTGCGTGCGGTTGCCGAAACTCCCAGTCGCTGGCGAGAGCTATGTGAAGGCGAGAAAACTGAAGGGAATACTACGCACAGAAAGGTGTGAGTTACAAAATCTCGCTTTTCTTTTTATACGCGTGTTAGGATAAAATCCTCAAATTATTGGTTTTGGACGAGTCCATGAGCAGCATTTTCAAGCAAAAACAAACTGGATTTACAAGCGGGCTGTTTAGTTTTTCATTAATGAGTTAAAACACATAATTTTCCCAAAATATGAATTGTCCCTGTTAGGTGGGTTTTATAGAAAAATCTTCCGAAACAGAGTTTTGATACCTGCATAACTTATCCATATCAACAAAAACCAGTTCAATATCTGAACTGGCCTGCGATAAAAAAATAAATTTATGAAAGACTGTTCGAGTGCTCTGGACTCTCTCCCGGTGGTCACTTTTAAAAATTTCTGCAATATTGAGCTCCTACACTACAACCAGAATGTGCTCATTAATTTTGAAACCGTGTGAATAAGCAGTGCAGCTAGGCGTTACATATCACAGGCATAATATCACCTGTTAGGCCTTTTCGGATCTTCAGGAACGTCATCAAAAAAATTATTTTCTTTGCATAATAGATCTCCATATTCCAAATCGGTCACGTGGGAACCAAACACTGGGTACGTCTCGCATAACAGACTGCAAGAAATTCCGAGAAGAAACACCGGATAATTCAATTCGAAAGCTAGAAGAGTAGACCGAGGAGCTGCTAGGCCTGCTCAAAAAGCACACCCGAGAGCTTCCGCTGACGCAAAATTACCCGGCTGTTGACACCCACCTTCAACACCTTTGAGCTGCCCGTCAAGGACTGATAAAGCGCTGGAAAATAGAAAAACAAACCGCGAGCTTAAATTCCGCATTGAGAAACTAACTAAAGAAGCAAAAGGATACTACTCACGAAACCAACACTGGCATGAGCCACCAAAATCGAAGACTTATCCATAACTACCCCGATACTCAACAGGACTAATGAAATCATGGCACCCCTAAAGGCTACGACGACGCTCAACATATCCGTGCAACCTATACTGGTAACCCTAAGCAAGATCTGGATGCCCCCTTCAGCATACTGGAAATAGAAGCGGTAACAAGAAACCTCACAAGGAACACCGCCTGTGGTCGTGATCAAGTACTCAACAAATTACTGCGCAACCTCGACCCTCTAACACTAAATCACCTCTTGGACTACAGCAATAGCCAGTGGACAACAGGCATCTTACCGCCGCAGTGGAAACATTCCGACGTCAGTCTAAATCCCAAGGCAGGCCGACCATTAGTTCCGAAGAATCTCCGGCCCATTTCGCTGACATCATGCGTAGGTAAAGTGCTAGAGCACTTAGTACACAACCGTCTTTCAGCGTACATAGTAGACAACGATTACTTCCCCCAAACAATGTACGGATTCTGACCACATCTCTCCACACAAGACGTACTGTTGGGGCTGAAAGAAGATGTAATTCAACGGCTTTTTAAATCCGCACAAATACTCTATATTGGCAATTGACATTAAAGAAACTTTTGACCACTTCTCGCATTCAGCCATACTGCATGGCTTGAACTCCATAGATTTCGGGGAAAAACTATTCGAATACATCAAAACCTTCCTCACCGACCGCACCGCCACTACAGGCATTGGACACCTACGAACTGATACATTCCCAGTACGCCCAAAAGGAACACCGCATGGGATGGTAAACTCGCTATTGCTTGTTAATCTGGCCATGAATGACCTGCCTCCGCAGCTCCTAACCCTCCCCAACTTACGCCACACTATTTATGCTGACGACCTGACACTGTAGACACCGACTGGCTCCATTGGAGAACAACAAGAAGCCCTACAGGAGGCAATAAATGCCACGCAGGAGTACTTAGGCGCCTGGGGCATCGGATGTGCCCCTGAAAACTCAGCCTTAGTAACACTTCGTAAACGGCTATCCAAAAAGAACGAGGACTCAATACCGGACCCTACAGTTACCATCGATGGACAAACCATTCCCAATGTACCACACCTACGTATTCTGGGCTTGACGATTCCCAGAGACGGATAGGGATCGCAAACCATCTTACCACTTCAACGCACTGTTACCAAAATATTGCACTTTACACACAGGGCACACCACCCTCGAACGAAACCAAGCGGGCTCACGCCGCAGCCCGAGAACATTCACACCGGGCCGTCTCCAAGAGGAAACCATACCAACAAACAGATTCATATACAAAGTCTATGCCTCTTTACACATACCGAGAAATATGGTCGCACTACAGACACGCTCGTCGCAAATATCCAGCGCCGGACCACCCACTAGCCAAAGAAGATGCCACCGCGCTACGAAGACTTCAAACAAATACTTATCTTCACAACAGCATACTTCCCGCCATGTACCCGACACAATACATAGCCAACTGCAAATACTGCCCTAAGACAGGTACCGTATACCACATCCTTTGAAAGTGCTCCTACACGCCGGAACTCGCACAAACCGCAGTCCCTCCTTTCAGCAGTGGGTGGAGATGCTGACCAGTTCAGACCACTCCGCCCAACAAACCTTGGTGGAGAGAGCGAAGAAGGCCGGTAGACCCCAAGGGGTCCTGGACTGAAGATTCCTCTCCGCAGGCGGGCACCCCTAACACCAGCACCTTGCTGTTGAACAAAAGTTTATTCCTCCTCCCTCCTCCCTTTTACCGGCGTCGCACGGTGATATCGAAAACATTTGTTTTTGTATTTGTATTAGGGACACTTATTAGGCAATATTGTTTGGATAAATCAATAGTGAAACGTTTATAAGAGAATGTTTAAGCACATCCATTTTTTTTCCGGAATGCGGAATCGCCCAATACTGTTGGTTAGAGGAAAACCGCAAAACTACTTTTTAGTCGTAAGGGCTACACATATCAGCAAAAATCACTTGTATATTTAAACAGCTGAGCGAGTTCATCATGAATTTCCAAATACACACTCCCTTTTTCTTGCTTGGGAGTACAATTTCGGAAAATCCCAACTTAGTGAGCCTCTACGTCAAGACACAAATGCACTCCTAAAATTTCGAGTCTCTAGGTGTAGCAGCTCTGGCTGGGCGTGGATGAATCACTGTGTAAGTCAGTGAGTCAGGCAGTCAGTCAGGCGGGAACTCCTTTTAGGGGTATAGACAGTCTTCAGCGCGGCGCCCTGGGCGCGGCCATGTTGGCCGGCGTGACGTCATTCAGCAATGCTGGCCTTTTCGCGAGTAATCGCCGTGGCCTTCGCTGGTGCCCGTGCGCATCGGCGAGCGCCGGCGCGGCTTTATGGGCGAATTCGAAAATTGTTTTGAAGTGTTGCTATGAATGGAAGATTGTTGCCCAACTATGTAGGGCGTACCAATAATTCATAGGTTACTAAGTCCCAAAAAATCCCACATAAAGGTTGTTTTAGCGCTGTTTTTATCGGCGTTCGTCATCTAGTTTCCTGTTCAACGTTTTCGTCAAAATACAGCCATCCGATTGCCTTAGTTGTTGTTTTTTTCTATTTCGACATACTGTTTAAGAGTAACAAAACAAAAGCCTAGGGGCTGTAATATCGAGCAATAAAGCACAATTCTGCGTGTATTAACAACGTTCTTAAGCTGGCCTTGAAAGCTTTCATTTCCGGCCGACGCTAAAATGGTTGGTTGTGGACACGCTACATTATAAATATGAAGGGCCGTAGTGCAAAGCAACCGCGCATGGATGTGGAAATGGTATATTACCCCTTTTCCTGCTTCTTCATGTTTCCACGTGCGGTGAAAAAGCTGCAGCGCTGAGCGTTATAAAATTGTAAGCTGACTTACAGCTGACGTGGTCTACCTTGAGTATCTATTCCGCAATATCCACTGTTGCCTGTTCAGTACATGCCAAATAGCACTACGGAAACACAGATGTTAAAATGTCTATATGGCGCATACGGCGGATGGAAACATCTAATTTATGCGTGCCTACAACGATGGGCGCGCTCGCGTGCAAATCGCGAAATATCACTTAACGCGTACAGTCAGGTTTATAAACGCTGAAATCGTGTGATCAAGCTTCGTTAACAAATACGAATACTTCTCGATCTGGCACATATGGCTGCGAATGTGAGCATATTTGTAATTTTATATTATGCATTACATAATGAGTTTGTTAGCTCATGCGAATGACAATTCTTTTAGTTTTCCTTTTTACTTGCATTGGCTCATTATTATCTGTCAGATTTGTTGCAGCAAGCTTCATTTGTTTGTGACTTAATGGTTTGACTGCGATAACCATGTAACCCACCAATTCGAACCCTACATAGGATTTAATTACAGAGACTCTCCAACCTATACTAATACCGGCGCTAACATTGTGTCACCTGAATAAAATACTTCCAAAATATTAACGCCAGACGATCTAATTCCAGGCAAAACCCTATAGGTTAGACGTTGGTTCGATTCCAAGCTCCGGCAGCCCCTTTCTGATGGAGGCGAAAAGCGAAAACGCCGGTGTGTTCGAGATTCCGACGCAAGTTAGGGATCCCCAGGTGGTCAAAATTCATCCGGAGCCCTCCACTACGGCGCGCCTGATCGCCTGTGCAGGACCGCGCGTTAAATCCTACAGCCAATCAATCAATCGAACACGTAGATTAGCACCCGGTGCTAAAAGTAAATTGTGTCGCAATAAAGAATTAAGCCGAGTGTATGAGGACTATTTCCGAGAATTTTGAAATTATTCCGAAAAACCTGGCGGACATAACCGCCACCTCTTTGCCGTAAATGATGAATGGTGCCACGCGGTAAATTTGCAAAACATAAAAGTACGTCAGCAAGTGATGTCAGAAAACAGTCCCGCAAGAACCATTGGCATGGCCATACAGACAAGCGGCAAAGCTTATCACGCAGTCGCCGAAATACAGGTAATATTGTAGCGTAAGCTAGACTGGCCGAGATTGAGCAGTTTCGCGTGGACCTTCAAGGGCCGTGTTGCGCAAGGGCGAGGAGCATTGGATTGGATTGGATTGGATTGGATTGGATTGGAAATCTAAGCCAATTGGAGTGCAGGTATGTAGAGAATTGGGTCGGCACATTCGCCGGTCTGCGCATTGCAGAGAAGTGACGTCATAGCCGCGCAGACGCAATAGTGCCGGCGCGTGCCCAGCTGTGCGCCTCCCTTGCGCAGTAGCCAAGTCTTACGCTGCGCCGGAGCGGCTTGATAGCCGTTTCCCGTGTCTCCTGGAGAGCCGTGCTGCGCATGCGCGAGGAGCAGTGACTGGACTGCACTGGACCGGACTGGACTGGACTGTATTGGATTGAATTGAAAATCGTTCTAGCAGGATTAAGCATGATAATCAGATAATCCTAGACAACCAGGAAACGTAAGAATAGCCCACTGAACCTTAGCTCATGGCGTGTATATCCTGGCATAGCCGTGATAAGCCACTGCTAATTTTTTTAACATTACGCTGAAATTGTGAGACGCCGATACACCGGACAGCACCAGTCAAAGAGGCAACAAAAACTTATACGCAGTGATCGCGAGTCGGGTATCGATCAGCCCGCCGTACCAAAAACGTACCCGCATGAAAGAAAGTCAAATAAGGACCATTGTCCCCACAACATATAGGGTAGCCCGACGCGCCCGTATCTCAATTTTCAAGATCACCACAGAGGTACTAGGTTGTATTGTAATAACTTAGAATATATATGACAGGCCCCTACTCTAGTACAAAAAGAGCCCTGCTATGAAATATATGCCGCACCCCAGGAGAGAAAAGGTCTGGACGCCATGATGGATATGTCACCAATCCAGCAGTTCTCCATTACATCCCTCCCAGTAACGAAAAGCATAGACCCTGACCTACACAAGAACAGGCGAAAAGCTAGGGTCAAATTGTTTCGAAGAAAGCTCCAAAATTATGAAAACACACTATACGCCGACGGCGTAACGTTTGAAAGGACGAAGGCAACAGTTGTCTAATGTACTACACTGCCAGTCGCCGTGACTTCATTACCCTCCACACACGGGAAAATAAAAGCTGAAATCGTCTCTGTAATCCGCCTAACGGAACTATGCTTACACATCGTTACATACGCTCAAAAGGCCATTAGTTCCTTGGTTGCAGGCATAGTACCGAAACAACTGAGGAGGATTCTCGGCGTGGATGTTTCGCCGGAGGACGACGCAACAAGCGGAACAGGATAGTGCAGAAGTAGCCTACCTAAAAATGTCCGGAAATGTGTCACGCCTGGCTTTGCTAGCGCTATTCCCAATTAGGTTGTAATTCTTTCATTCTTTCGTTACACTATGCCCTCCCCGTATTGCTTTGCGCTGCTTTATTTTTTGTTAGAACAGTGTCGTCTAAGTTCTATTTCAGAGCCAGCAGAATCCGTGGCGTGTTGTCGAACAGCCGAACATGCCAAGTTTCTACATTGGCATTCGCTTATTTATGCAGGCAATAGCTGCTTTCCGCAGAGCATCGCTCACTATTGTACTAATCCCTAATCCGTGCCCTTCGGTATAGCAGCACTCACGGGTACGCGGTCTTGTAAGCTCCTGAAAAGACAATGAATGTTGATAGAAATGTGTCCGAGTGGGAAACGCGATGAGGATTTATACTTACATATTTGTAAGTCCTGAAAATAATTGGTTTGAGCGAGCCGTTAGGCCTCAGAGGTTAAAAATGCTAATGAAAGAAGCGCAGTTAATCTACGTACTGTGCAAAGCCCAAATGATTAAATATTGACGGGAACCGTGCATTCTGTTGGTTTACTTCTTCGTTTCGTTTTAACCGTACGGCGGCGCCAGGATGTGCTATGTTTGTTTCAGGCAAAGTGCGTGTATCCTTTCGTGCATTTTGTGTACATGCCACACGGGCTATCTTATTTGATAGGGACGGTGTTTCGCCCTCACGTCGCAAGCCTAGAATAATTTCGTTTGATCGTCAGAGTTCTTGATGGATTTCTGCGGTTCGAGAAGCAATGGCGTCGTAAAATAAATGTTCGCAGGGCAGACGCCAATGTATTTCATTTCCAGACAGTCGCCTGCGCCCGGCATTTTCTTCACTGCGCTTTCAACGCGTGCGTTTTCTTTGAGTTCTTAGAGGAGCTCAGGTTAGCTGTAAGCAACTTTGTTTCTTGAAGTCGCCTGCGTCATCTTTCACTACTTGACAACAGTCATAACACGTACGTGACTCCATGCGTCGAAATTTTTACACGTATGTTAAAACTGAGCTACGATGCAGTAGAACAAACTACCGGAGCGTATCACCCGGCGGGGAAATGAATAGCGCGGTTATTTTATGAATGGCCGCACGTACCAATTGACAAACATCTACCGGAGTGGCAAACCGGTCGACTAAGGGCGAAAAAACAAGGCTAAAATCGCCTCCCCCATCCGATGCATTTCAGGGATAAGCAATGCCCCTCTACTTCTGCTATGCCATCTTGATGTGCACGCGCCCAAAAATGAGCACTGTAACATTAATCAATGCGCGACTCAGCGATGAATATCTCAATAGCCTTGAAAGGCATAAGATTCACACAAAATGAGTACAGAGTCGCCACTTTCCGCAAACCCAATTCTCATTTGGGAGCCCAAACACAACAGACCTTGTTGTTTGCCGTCTTTGCCCGGGAACATTGGGAACCACGACGCCAAAGCTCTCAGTCGAAGTGCCCGGCAAGAGGAAGTGCTTATTTCAGGAATGTGGAAAAAATTTTGTTTGATTTTGACTTCAGGTTAAGAATAGTTATGAAGCAACAAATCTACTCTCGGGAGTAAATTTTGTCCTTAAGCACGCGCTTGACTTAGAAAAACAAGGCAGACTAATGTGAACGGCAGCTGGGTGATTGTGAACGGTAGCTAGGCGGAGTAATAGGGCTAAATTGAAAGTGAACGCAATACAAAGACATGATCCTGGCACCGCCTTCCCATCGCCTGTTACGTTTCCCCGTTCGCATGCTTTGTTTCTGCTGTAATTCCTCACCACGTACGCTCGCAGCTGCTTATGACTCAGCCACACGCAGCGCAAATGCAGGCTGCTGCTGCATCACGTTTTACTTTTAAATTACTCGTCACGACCGAACACGAGCGAAATCCCGTAGGGCGCAGTCGGCGTAGCCAGCGCAGTGTCTTCTGGCGCCGCACGGAGCACTCAACATGCGAATTGTTCAATAACCGCTTAGTTCACTTGTTTTCTTTTTGTAATGGCGGACCGTAGTCGAAAGCATCTTGACGTAAATATTGTTAGATTTAAGGAAAAGCGCTATGCTTAAACTGCATTTCGATCATATGACCGTAACTGCATTTAAGGGCAGAGCTCTGACCTTGCACAGGCCGTTTCCTCGACGCTGCAAGCTTAGTTGCGGGCCAAAATATTTTCATTTTGTGGCAAATGGAGTTCCGAAGAACGTTAGTCGCTCTGACTGTGAACTGGTCTCCACACCTGGAGAATATCTAAATCACCGCGCTCATGTGCATTAGTCAGCAATGCAAACATATCTGGAACCCGGGGGCATGTACCACCGAAGCCCCCTTCCCTAAGGCGCCGCGTTCAGCGCAGGAGGCCTATTCATACATGCAGCCATTTGTACGGGTCGGATGTACGTCACGCTTTTTTTAGGAGCCGACGCACATGCTCCATTCAGCACAGGCGGTGCCTAGCGGGGGCCGCCGGTCCTTCCTCTCGCACTGCGGGGATTCTCGCGTCCGCCGGGCTTGCGTCGGTAGGCCAGTTTTAAAATAGGGGAAACGATGCTTCAAAGCAAGATGAGGGGGGGGGGGGGGGGGCGAAACACCACATCCTCGCTCACAGCAATGATAAAGATTTGCACCAAAGACTACCGGCCTGCTAGCGTTTTTTGCATGCGGTTCTGTCGCTGCGAACAGGCTCCTACGAGGCCTGTTCGCACAGACAAGGCTTAGCATCGCCGCGTATATTCCATCATCTCTTTACAAATCCGACCCGATGACGACACCCAGCGCCATCTTTCACCGCACTATCACCTTCTTTCATGCATTCCCAAGCTGATCTACAGCAATAGTCCTGCTATGGCGGGCAGAGAAGATTTCACTGCTGCTGTCGATTCGCGCATACACCGAACGAAGGCCTCCTTGCCCACAGTGCAGGCACATGCTTACCGCGGTCCCGCGCGAGTGGGCTTTCCACCTGCAGAGACGCTCAGTGTTTTAAAGCGAAGCTTTCTACTTCTACCAGCCAACGGTTCTTTCGTTGCGTAGGGACAAGAAACTCCCAACGCCGCTGCGGAAGAGGTGGGCGGTTTTCGCTCACGGAGCACACTGTAGATGGCGCGGCGATTTTACCCAGAGTTCCCCACACTCTCATGCAGGTGGGCACATCGCCGAGACCCGGCTTTGTAGTCTGCTTTAGTGACGGTTGTTTTGGTGCTGCTTAGGCGCAGCTTCGCGTTCATTACGCAATTCCTTCGCACGGCTTGATTAAATTGTTCGGCAGCACCTACTGGGTAACCCGAACACAATAGCATTAAGTGGTCGTACGCCGCAAGATACGTTAAATATTGGTTTGACGGCGGGAAAACAAAATGCAGAGGCCACCTACAGACATCTGGCTGGTAGACACACAATACCTTTTAGGTATTTCTTGCCAGGAATGGGACTCGTTTTCTAAGTTGGTGAAAACCAATTCGGTTGTGTTTTAACAGTTATTAGAAAAGGCGAAAGGAGCAACTGGTTCTCATAAATAGCGATTATGAGTTCCCTCAGCTTTCTCGGAATACTCAGACTTAATAAACGAACTAGTATAAATGGGAATCACTAAGCTTACATGCCGAAATGCTTTGTCTGTGCATTTTTCGCGCGGTGGTGTAGCCCAGAGCTAGCACATCAGGATGGCCTGGTTCCGCTGTTTCACTCTTCGAATGACGCTCCTCGCCGTTTTCTTTCCGCCGGCGCACGTCCGGCCTGCAGCGGCGGCGTACGCCGCTCTAGCCCGGCCGTGACCGACGCCTCTGCGTTCAGGATGCCGCCAGTGCGAATTCTAGGTGCGAATTCTAGGTAACGGCAGGCAGAATCTCTGGTTTCATTCTTTGTAGAGCCGCGTGTATGAATTCAAGTGACGTCGCATGGGCAATTGTTGTGGGTGTCTTTTAGAGCTTTTCTTTCGAACCACCTTCACAGCGTGGATTGGAGTCAATTTTTTCAGCGTTATTCATATCTTGTAAACGACGCCCTATATCAAGAAACTCAGCTAAGCTGGAGTGACGGGTGGCAGCGATCGACATTCGTGTTGAAAACGGCACTCCGGGATGGAGTGTCACACGCATAAACGACCGCCTGAACCGCAGAAACCCGCACCGGCGGCTTCCCTGAAAGCCGGAAACTCTGACTGGCTGGAGCATATTCCAGCTGCGTCTATGCCAGCTGCGTGATAGAGGCTATACTTCATCCTCGTAAAGCTACGTCATAGGTGGCTTTGAATTGCGACGGGAATTTACATATAAAAAAGGAAACAATAAACGATAGTTTTTGCTTGTTTCTATACGGCCCCGCACTAATCAGAGGTGAAAAAGAGGTGAGCACATATTCAGAGACTCCTCGCTTAAAATCGCAACATTCGGAAGCGTATTTGGGGCCCCTACTAGGTTACTCTTATTGCATGTGCGGTGGCGGCCCACCTTCTGGCAGGCAGTGGCGCCTTTCCTTGGAGCCGTCCTCCAACCCTCGTACCGCGCTGCTGTTTCTTTCTCCGAAACGTGGTTCTGGGTTAATGCTCCCGAGCGGTGCGAAGGCGGGAAATTTGAAATGTGTTGGAGAAGCCGCAGTTCAATTCATCAGGACAGGAGTAAAACAGGGCAGCGAAGTGTGTGACGGGGGCAGCAGCGAGCGGATAGCGGCTCCGCGAACCATTATGACGAATCACTTCTCTGGACTTCCGAAAGCTTTCACCTTGAGAGGAACTTTTTTAACTTTTTTGCATAGAGCGCCGCTGCGTGTCATCGCACACAAAGCAACGCGCGCCTCCGCGTATCATGCCCGTGTGGTTACAAAAGCCAAAAGGTATGGAACGCCCAGCCCATGCGCGCATCATGTTCTCTGAGCTTTGAGCTCGTGGCGCGCACAGCTCCTTCTGGGCTGCAGGTCAGCAGGAGCTTCTTCGTTGTTCCAACCACGAATGTAATTTGACGCGCAAGAGCACCAACTTGTCACTAACCTTTCTCGTGATGTTTAGAAGAACGAGAACATCTAGCTCCCCGTCAAAACATCAGGTTACGATTTAGTGCGCAAGTACAACTGTAATTTGGGATGCGCTAAATTTTTCGACGATTTGTATCACTCACAACGTATATTTTTGTACGGCGTGAGTTTCATGAAGCAGAGGGATGTATAGGGCTTTCGCTTAAAAACTAGAGGCAGATAGAATCATAACATTTATTTACACGCTACGTGGTTTCTGTTTCCCTTCTGACGTGTTTCGAGCGTTCCGTCTTTGGCGCCTGCGTCTCTTCCAACACCTAGCGCCCGCTGTGTGAACGCTTTTGAGCCAGTGTGAACTTGCGTGGCGTGACCTACCACAGCTTAGAACCAGGGTTCAAAATTTTAGGGTCTCCTTTACACTGAAGAAGTAGAAGTGGTATGGTACAGGCATGCGTACTTATTTGTGCGTAAGGGACATTTCAGAGAGAACTGTACGAGAAATATACTCTTTGTACAAGTCTCAAGAACGCAGACATGGCTGTCTGCAGCACTCTAGAGCACATGGCCTCAAGCTTTCCGAGGCATCTGTGACAGAAAGCAGCGTGTGATTACTTAGCTGTTGTAAATCATGGCGTTGAATGCAGGCGCTACAAGGTGTGGGCACATGCAATTGCTACGTGTTTGGTCGAGAACTATGAGCTCAGATACATCATCTGCCTGCTGGTTTCCGCGGATGGTCCTATCATTAGGGCCAAGACGATGTATACGTTGGGTATCCCGCTCTGAGCTGTAAGGTTAAAATGCACCTCGCATTACTGGAAATTTTACCTAAGCTGCAGTAGCAGCAGCTTATTGAGGTGTCTCTGCAGGCCGCGAGTAACTGTAAGCTGAAAAATGCCTCCTCTCAATAGAATTGAAACCTTATTTCCACAGATCTTGGAGCAACCTTTTTAAGTTATTATAACATGACTAGAGGCCGGAATTTCGGAACAAAAAATCGAGTTTTAAAGGCCTTTAATAGGCCCGGGAAAGTGTATTTTGGCCTATTCTCCCGCCAAATATTGCCATTTACACACATAGAATCATTGACGCTTGCGTGAACAGGGAATTCAGAAAAACGTTTTCACTTGCAGTGGGAATGGTTCGTAAATTGTGTGCTGTGGGAAAGTAATTTTATTTTCTTCGGGAAAATAAACGACACAAGACATGCCACTTTATGAAAAATGTACGGGAAATATCAGGTGATTGGATAATAAAAATAATTGTTAGAAGCTATGAAAAACCAGCCCCATCTTACTGCTTGCAGTTGTCTTTTCTTTTAGTGTATAATTATGTGCAAAAAAAACGACCTCGTGATGTTTACCAAAGCTGGCCGAGCATGCTTCTAGCTCAGATAGCCGCATATTCTAGTTCCATCTGGAATATAAGGATGCTTCTCCAGAACCTTTCGCAGTTCTTGTAACACGGGTAATCTAGAAATGTTTTCTCCCAGACAGATTGACGCACGCTTACGTGTGGCTCTGTCACGAAGCAATGATGGATCTGTCCCGACATTTGTCTTCATGTACAGTGATGGATCTGTCCCGGTCTTTGCAAAATAGCTCAGCATTCTTAGTGGTGATAAAGCTCTCAACTGCTGAATGTTTTCTTCCGCAAGGGGTCCTGTTGCTGTCTTTCGACTTTGCGACGCTTGTCTGAAATTGAAAGTATAAAAAGTACAAGGTTGAAAGTATTAAAAAGAACTGATACTAAAACAAACATGAATGCTAAATAAGCCTAAATAAGCACACGAATGCACCAAGCCACATTCAAAGGTTGCCCAAGTAGAATAGTTTGGGCTGCGGCGTTTTTGTCCCCTGCAAAGTTTTAATACGGCCGAAGTGCTTGTTAGTAGTAGTAGTTATCATCACTTAGCCGCGTTCCTTAAAGGCTAACAATGGGCTCTGGAACAAGGACAATCGGCAACGTCTCCTTGAAGGCAAAACCACGCCTCGAATGCAGCTATTTATTCGTTAAAAGAATAACCTTCTATCTCTTAACAACAGCAATAATACCAATGAACAGTACAGTGAAGCATAATAAATCTGGATAAATTGCTGAGTTAATCGGTTCTGCAGATACGAATGACTAGCGAAGCTGCTGTGAATGAAACAATGCAGTAGCTATGCACATTATACCGATTAACAATATTTGACAGCACTCACCTTGCAACTAACCCTTATAGCTACGTTGCAAATGCTCTTCAAAGTTTCTAGCCGTCACCACAAGACTACTAAAAAAGTGCCGAATTGTCCAGTTCCTTCTCCATACCAGACCTGCAGCATCTTGCCAGGCGGTAGTGTACTACCCGTTATGAGCGGCTGACTGTGCACGTGGTCGTTTCGCAACCTTAAAACTTCGGTGTGTCAGATGCTGACTTTGAATTATCTGGGAGGCATCTTGACCGTGGGCGGCATGCACAGCTGTGTCGCGTTCCATGTTTCCTTTTTATGTTTTTTATTGCGTTAGCAATGAATACGGCCCGTTAGCAAAAGTTATCGCCGTTGAACTGCGGATGATGCTACAACAAAAAATCTCGTGTGCGCAGGGGTGTCGTCACGCCATTCCGGCGGCGAATTTCGCAGCGGTGTCGCCGCGTACGGGCCTCTCGTCGCTTAGGTGCTGGCGTAACGTCAGAACGAGGTGGTGGCAGGTCGAGCGCTGTTTGCGCGTCTCGGTATGTATATAATGGCGCGGGGATTCTGTTCGAAAACTACTTGCGACAACCACCAACTTGCGGGTCTTTAAAGGGAGAAAACACAACATTGGTTCCAAAACCAAGAAAACGTGTATATAACACCAAACGGTAGTTTAGGCGCTAATAACCCGTAGAGTCTGGGTCGTCAAAACAGGCGCTTATAGGCACAATAAAGGCTTGGCTAAATGTTTACGTTTCATGACTTGAATCTTGTGTGTAAATAGGTTTAATATAGGTTTAAAGACGTTTGAAGAACAAATAGATATTTTGCCTAAAGTTTCGCTCTTTCAACATGGCACTAGCCCTTTACGGTACGGAATATTATCCACTTGTGAAAAAAACGCGAAATTTACCTTGAACACCCAAGTCGGTACCCCGACAGCGGACCACTACGGGTGTGTCGGGCATGGCCCAAAAATGGATCGCCACGGGATAGTTGAATGGACAGCCGGTTAATCTGTTCAAAAGCGTGAAGGAAATTTGTGCTCCAGAAGCTTCAAAATTATCCGCAAATCCTCTACACGCGTATCTAGGGCGTCCGAATTTTGTATCGGGGAGCGCACTTTTGGTTAGTTTGCCTGTCATAGGTTCCTTGATCGTATGGATTCATCTGTGCCTTAGAGGGATCAGATCAGGTTTTCCAATGTGTAAAGACCATTTGCCTGGCAGTCACGGTTAGCGTATGTTTCGGTCTTTGTGAAAAAAAAGCATCTTTGTCGTGGGGCTGCAAAAAGACCACGCCGGGATGGACCCCGACAATGTCTGGACAGTGAGCTCGTCGCTCAAGTGGTTCCACCACATATACCACCTGGAGATTTAGCACAGGCATGGCGCCACGAAAAAGACACGCGAGGCCAAGTTGTAAACGTCCATCACGAGATGGTTCGACAAGAGGGGCAATTTGATTCATGATCTCTTCGAGCCTGATGTGTGCAAACTACGTGACAGCCTGGTGGGAAGCAAAAAAGAACAGTGAATCGCTGAGCATGTTAACGGGCTCTTCTGTTCCGCGTCTCCTCGGGGCGTCAGTGAATAATTGTGTAAAGGTAATAAATTATCAGCGAAGTGGAGCATATGAAACAGAATTCTAAATTTATATACTGTCTTCCTTTTTCTTGTTTCAAACAAACAAAGACTACAAATAGTATAAATCGAGGAAGGTGTAAGCAGGTATCTGTTTTACCGAAATATATTTGCGATAACTTAGGAACCCGCGGTCGGGCTAGACAACAGCTCATCTGACAATTCCTAGTTCATGGGGAAAGGAATTCCTGAAAAATACATTTCAGAACATCTAATATTTTGATGGAAGCTCAAATTTTATCCTGTAGATATTATATACCGCCGCCACTCGTCTTAAAATGAGATGTCCACAATAAACTTGCCTTGGTATTTCTTCTAGCGGCATCCGAGACAAACACGTACCAGACGGAATCCTTGCCAGAGAAAAGCACTCCTCTATAACCCGACCTGCCGGCTGTTCCCGGGGCGGTATGCAAAACCACCATTTGAAACAGAGAGACTAGTTGGTACTATGAGAAGAGAACTTTTTTTGCTGTTTCGGAATTTGACCAGTCTTCCCTTATCTGGATTTTATTTGCGACGATATTGGTGGCCGCGCAGCTCCTCCGTTTGCCACGAGATCCATCTACAGGACTTCTACTGGATTGGGTTGGGATTAAAGGAGAATATTTAAAATTTAATGAACTTAAAACTCGAAGCTGCAAACGTGTTGTTAGGTTGGGTTAGGTTCGGATACATCGAGTTTGGTTAGTTCTGGTCAGGATAGGCTATATTAAGTTATACCCGATCAGGCTCGGTAAGCACTGCTTGTAAACGGTGTGATGATACATTTGGCCAGCTTAGCTTACTTCTAGCCCTCACATTTTTTACTGCCACGGATGTGCGGAGAGAATAACAAGATGCTTAATTCCAGGGTATCGTTACATGAATTTTTAGGCCAACAATAGGCGAGTGTCTGCCAAACTTTGACTAGATATTTCTCCGGGTTCCAGCCGAATAGACACTCCTAAACGCTAATATTTACGTTTCCGCCGTTACACGTTAAGCTTTCGCTTTTTTCAGATATTAAGATGAAAAAAATGTGGGTAGGAGCCGTTTCCCAATTTCTGCCGAAGCGATGCCGTAAGCATTCTCCCCTTTGTGGGACAATACCATGTTATTACTTCTCTCACCTCGTGATTCTCCTCAATGTTCTTGCGCACATTGGTACCTTTACAACAATGCATATTTCTAACAGTGGCCCATACACCATGAGTCTGTCAGATGCAACTAAAATATAAGTACATGAATAAGCGTTTTTGAGCTAATGTGTGTTCTTAAGACTTATCCAAAGTTAAAAAAAATACAATCCAGGTCACGGCCAACCTGGCTGAGCGGGAATGTGCTACAATAAGAAAAAGGTATCGAAAAGGTAACGGGCGCAAATTACAGTCAAAGGAATACACTATCACAAACAGGAAATGGGCCTTGTCCATTGTTCTTGTTTCTTCTTGTGCCTGTTTTTGGCTCAGACCGTAAAACGAGTTCAACATGTCAGTGTCTTCCCCATATAAATATGTGCTCCTTCCTCATGGCTGCTCCATTTGGAATGCCTTCAAGATAGGAACATTTGGTTTTCATTTGAGGCGCAACATACAGCTATTTTATCAGGTGCAGTTAGGAGTGCAGTGGACGGAAGTGCTGCGGGATTGTTGTTGGCAGAGATGATTGAACAGGATCTGTTTGAAGAGCCTCAATGCTTGCGAAGATAGCCCGCTGTGTCTCTTGAGTGTGGAGTGCTGTTCTGATTATGTCGAGCGCCAATATGAGCTGAGCTCTGCTTGGAGGCACCGGCAATTCATCATCATCGAACCTGTCGCCACCAGTGGTACTTAGCTGGACAATCTTACGTTGGATGGCGTCACATATTTCCTTGTCTGTCAAGACACCGTAGGTTGGCATCTCACTGTCGCTTTGCCCGAACCCTTTGAACATGCAATGGTCGTCTACGTTTAGCCTGTTTCACAACGACTGCAGTTCTTGCGCATGCCTTTCATTTGCATCCCCTTCCTACAGTGATGGTACGGAATTCCCTGTTATGAATACTCCAGCTTTATGAAAACAAGCACTGATATCTTGCGATGACGCAGCGTACCGGGCCGCAGCAGTACTGTGGACAGCTTTCAGCAGGTCGACATTTGCGAGTTTTGTAGACTCCGCATGAGGAAAGTGTAAATAACTGATACTGCGCTATTTTCAGACGGTAGTGAACCTTCAACGAGCGAATATTGCCTTAATAAAGTGGTTGCCGCTTACTTAGAGTGTTAGAAGAAATGAACTCCAATTTGATGTTTAGCAAAGGGGCGAAAGGCAAGTAGGGTGCTATGAGTATCGATCCAACAGCAGGAGAACGCGCATATTCTTATATCGTAGCGTTGAGTCCCGGGGACGTAGAAATGAAACGAAGACGTCTGACGTCATCCACGCTTTCGGGGTGCTCTTGTAAAAACACGGAAGTGACGTGACGTTCTTGAAGCAGTGAGTATTTCTTGATTTCCACAGAACAAGAGCGGGTAGCTTCTCGCTACCATTGGCATTACAACACAGGAGAGCTGCAACGCACGGTGTATACCATACGACCTGGAAGGTGGGAAGTTATTTCCCATCTTTAAATCAGGTAATAGAAACTCACCACTCAATTACCGTACCGTATGTCTTACGAGCATTCCCTGCAAACACATTGACCACGTCATTTATTCAGAAATGGTGAATGTATTATATTCCAACAAATTTTCCACCCTCCCCAGCATAGTCTCCGCCCAAGATTTCCTTGCGAAAAACAATTGGCCATCTTCCTTCATGACCTCTATTACAACCTTGACGCTAGCCTGCAAACAGATGTCATATTTCTCGATTTCGCTAAGCCCTTTGACAAGGTTTCCCACCAACGTCTCTTACTAAAACTTTCTCAGCTCAACTTAGACCCAAACATTCTAACTGGATAAAATAATTTCAAAGTAACCAGCATTATCGCGTAAGCCAACAAAACTCTTGGTTTTCGCAAACGTCATCTGCGCCATGCTCCACCACACGTCAAGCAACTCGCATTCAAATCCCTTGCTGTTTCCAAACTTCAATACGAATGCGCCATCTGGAACCCACACCAAATATATCTCATCAAAGCACTTGAATCTGCTCAAAACCGCGCTACCAGGTTCATTCATTCGGCATACTCTTACGGTATCAGCATTTCATCATTAAAATCACAATCAGGACTGGAGCCTCTTTCCTTACGAGGTCGCATCGCCACCCTTTCTCTTTTTCATAGATTATATTATTCTTCACTTTTATTCTCGCCACCTTACATAATCCCTCGGACGTACATATCTCATCGCACCGGTCATGCACTCCAAGTTTCAAGTCATGGCTCCCGGTACCTTGCCTTCGCTGCCTCCTTTTTTCCTCGCGCTAGACTAACGGCGTACCCCACCTTATCGCCGCCATCACCAGCCCCTCTTCTTTTAGTGCCGAAAGAAAGCGCTTATATATCATGTTATTTTTGTGTCGCTAAAAATTACTATTTTCTGTGCTCACACCAGCCCTTATATAACACCCCATTTTAGGGTGTTTAAAAAAATTAAATGAAATAAAATAAAATAAAATGAAACTGCTACCCTTGTGTTGCTGACTTTCCCACCACTGAGATTTTCACCACTCGGGTTGTACGTCTTAATGGGCAGCTGCTTGAATAATACGGCTCTCGTCACAGTTGAAAACGTCTATTGCAGCATACCCTTCTAGAATAGCATGCAGCAACTCGTTTTAACACAAAAGTGTTTTATGCCGGAATATACACAAGATTTCACTGATGTCATATCCGTCACGGAAACGGCGCCAGTGCAACAAACACAGGAGAAACGGCAGAAAACGTTTCATTGACGCGGGTGGTGCTGCCATCTAGGAGAGGTGAGGCAAAGTAGTGCGTCATGACGCTAATGAGAACCGACAGTTGGCGCCTCGTTAGGGAAGCGTCAGCTGCGTCGTTCCTCAACGCGATGGCGCCGCAAAAAGGCAACGACGCCGACGCGCGAATGCCATGAACGTGACTGATTTGGTGCGAAAAGAAACGTTAGGCTATGTTCAGACTACCGACGCAAAAGCCATATCGTGATCCATGGACGTAAACAAACGGCATGCCACGCAGTTCGGTTCACTGAGGGGGGAAATGACGTCATTCTTTAATGTTATTCCGACAGTTGCGGCAGCAGTCTGACCCCGGTCTTAGCGGGAAACGGAGTGCGTTCGCGCGTTCGCTGTCCAAACTACGAACTCCGCCTCTCGCGTTCCACAAGCTGAGCTCGTCGCAACGCAACCGTCTGCCGTGCACGCCACGAAGCGGGACCGATGTAGTCACACCCTTGCCGAAGCGACCCGCCAGCAGGACTTCGCTCACCCAACACACCCACGCGACAGCTGCCGACCCGCAAATGATGCTCCTTTCCCTGCAGATTTTAGTGCACACTTTACTTTCGTGTTTCACCGATTTCCATGGCAGAGGAATCAACCACAGTGTCATTTTGCATTTTGAAACAGTCTCGCCACTAACGGCTTTTCTTCTCCGGACTGCACGAGAAATTAGAGTCCATTTTGCAGCTTAAAGCGTTCGAACCAACCATTCGAAGCTCTGAAATTATTTAAACCTAGTTTTAAAGCAAACTTGGGAGCTCGCTTCTTGATGAGCGAGCCGTACACTCGGACTCAACTTTTTTACGCCCTCTTTGGCCAGAAAGGACGTTGCGAGGCCATTACACCATTTTTCTTGAATCTCATCACCCTTTTCGTAGATGTCCACCATTTTTGCGTTGAAAAAGGGTGTTGACCAACTTCAACACCCTTTCTTTTTCGTGGGGTGTTTAAAGGGTGCGGAAAAGTGTCCAGCTTTTGATTATTTATGCTATGCATGCATGTATAAATGCACTGTGAAGTACAAGAGAACCCTCATACCCTCCTCTTCACCTAGTAAGAAATGTTCAAAAGCAAAAAAATACTTCGCGTGCAATCAACGCTCGTTTTCATATGCCGTGCGCCTCATTGAACAAGTTTAGCTTTGGCACGTGAAACCATCTATGTGAACTTTTGAAGAAAAAAAAGACTATATTTCTGTGGCGAAAAGGGTGTGGACCGACTGCAACACGCTTGGCTTTCTGTAGGGTGTTGAAAGGGTGTGAAATAGGTGTTCAGTTTGGCAAAAAAAAACAGCGGAGCTGCGTGCTGACGTAGCTTCTTCCGCGTTTGCTATGTTTCGCTACATTTTGGTAGGTTTCATATGTTTTATTAGGTTTTGCAATGTTATTGCTAGGCTGGGCTAAGTGCTGAGGGGTGAGGCCAAGTTTAACCGTTTTTGACGAGGCTCTTCAAGTGTTTCCCCCCCACGGACAGCGGATCCAAGGGGGAGATAAGGTATGTCGACCCGCAGTTCTGCTGTTGCTCCCGTGTTGCACACGAGTGCACGCTGCGCCAATTTTTGGCGCTTTAGAATCCCAAAAATACTAGTGCCTTCGAAATGGTGTAATAAGAGGTGGGAATTCCCATGGGCCCCTTGTGCTCACACTCGAAATGGCTCGAAAGCCGGCTTCACTATTATAATACCCTATCTTGGATGGTGCACCTTTCACAGGCGGCGCACTCCTTTTTATTGGTATTTTTTGCTTATACCGCCGGAAACTACAGACTAAACTTTTTTTTGACCAAAAAAAGGTATAGGTTTTGAAAAGGGGTGCTTGGAGCCCATTCTACTGTTTTTCTTGAATCTCAACACCCATTTCCTAGCTCTACTCCCTTTTCGTGTGAAACAAAGGGTGTTGATCAACTGAAATACCCTTTCTTTTTCTTGGGGTGTTAAATTGGTGTGGAAAAGGTGTTCAGCTGTTCATTGAGTGAGGCAATGCATTCATGTATAATTGCACTGTATAGAACAAGACATGACCTCATACCTTCGTACACTCGTAAGAAATGTTCAAAAACATAAACAATTGTTCTTCTGCCATGATCACTCGTTTCAATATGCGGTGCGCCCCTAGGCCCAAGTTTAGCTTTGGCGCGTGAAATATTAATTTCAACCTTTATAATTAAAAAGACTGTAGTGTGTAGCGAAAAGACTGTTGAGCGACTGCAGCACGCTTGCTTTTCTGTAGGGTGTTGAAATGGTGTGAAATAGGTGTAATGTTGCAAAAAAAAGAATAGCGGAGCTGGCGGTCGACCTAGTTTCTTCTGGTGTGTCTAGGTTTTGCTACGTTTTCTAGGCTTTCCGATGGTTTTGCTAGGCTACGATTAACGCTGAAGAGTGCGGCCAAATTGAACCGAATTTTAAAAGGCACTTCCAGTGTGTCCCCCACACTCACAGCGGATCCAAGGGGGAAACAAGCTAGGTCGACCCAAAGCTATGCTGTTTTTGCAGTTATCCAGCCTTGCACCACCATTGCAAGCTGCGCCAATTTTTTTACGTTTTAGAGACCCAAAAAGACTAGAACCTTTGCAATATTTGCGCATACGCTTGCGCCTTCTGTGATAACACTCGAACAGGCTGAAAAGCCGCCTTCACTGTTATAATACCTTATCTGCGGTGGGG
This sequence comes from Haemaphysalis longicornis, assembly GCA_013339765.2. Taxonomy (NCBI): domain Eukaryota; kingdom Metazoa; phylum Arthropoda; class Arachnida; order Ixodida; family Ixodidae; genus Haemaphysalis; species Haemaphysalis longicornis. The sequence continues at coordinate 174,541,452 of CM023450.1, forward strand.
CACCCTTTCCAGGGAGCGCAGTTCTTCTTCTCTGTCTTTTTTTTAACGCCATCGAACCTAGTTCAAACTTAAACCACCTCACTTGTAATAAATCATGCCAATTTCTATTGTGTGAAACATCCTCAAGTGCAAAACATACTCTGCTGTAGCAAATGTTCTGTCCGCCCTTGTTAAAGGGTATGAAATACCAACAAAGTTGGAGGTATCCTACTCCCTTTTTCGCAGTTGGCAGTCTTTTCTTTCATCGTTCTACATACACCCTTTTTTGCACCTTTTTTCCTCGTTTTCAACACCCAAATTTGTTGCTGTACACCTTTTGGGAAAATGGGTGTTGAAATAATGAACACCCTTTTTGAAAGGTGTTAAGATGGCGGGTAATATTTGTTTGATATTTATAAAATTCCGCCTTATTGAACATAATAACTACCTCGTGATTAAAACATTTTTGCAAATCCGCATGCTGATTTGTACATGCTCACATTAAAAAGAATAAATTGGGAATTACGGCCAAAATATCTTGTTTTTTTGACAAGCCCACCGACGCTATTGGAGGACTTTCATCTGCTTGCTATAAAAGCAAGAAGAGCAGATGTATTTCCGAGTAAGTATGTACACGCTGTTCCCATGCATCTCATTGGTGTTCTTGCTCAATTCATTTGATGGTTAACTGTGACTTGTGCGTGTTCAATGTGTCTGAATGTCATGCTGCGCACTCCGCCAATTCACCTTGGCACGCATAGCTGCACTGCCCACACCCTATTACTGGATGATAAGCAACGTTACACACTTTTAAGGTTTTCACACGAACACCATCTTTTAAGTGTACGCCAGGGGACGAGGTTTTTGCACCATTTTGGGCCAAAGAGAAGAGTAAGAAAGTTTAGTTTATGAGATTTCGATGCGAAGGCGTGGCGGAACCATTTTAACAGGGCTGCTTCTACATGTTCGTACGTGCACGACCGTGGTTTCTGTATCTTGGAGCTAGTGCCGTTAGCGATGACATCTTCTACCCTTTTGTTTTTTTTTTTCGCAATACCGGCAATACACCGCCGCTCCCGCACTTCCGAACATCGTTGCGATCTGACCACGTTTCATGACGCGTGCGTCGACTTCGTGACGAAGCTTCGGCTTCTCGTGAAGCGTCAGAAAAATTCGCTCGCCATCTCCACTAACGTGAAACCTGGGAGGCGGTGAGCATGCACGTATAAGTTGTATCTTGGCGCCTTGGTGTTGCTGCCCACGGAGATGAAACCGTTGGGGGGTAGAGGTATACAGCTTTGCCTGAAGCCCGAAGCGTTCTAGCACGAGGCGTTGGTGTTCATTTAGCACGCATTACATTCAAGCGCGAAGCGCAAACGAGTGTCCCGGCCTTTTAGTACCGTGACTACATCGACGATGACGTCAGTCAACGACATGAAACGCCGAAAGCCCGAACCACAAAAGGGCTTCGCCCTTGAAACTTTTTGCTTCGGCATGGTGGCCGACACAGCTGGCACAGTTCCACATTCACTGGCCTACACAACGAAAGGTGCAGCAGATGGAACGAGGGGCACAGTTGGGAGACGGTTGGGCTTTCAAGCCGGTACAGGGAGGCGCTCTTCGCTCAGGAACTCGAATAATCCTACTGCTGGTCGCCAGGCAAAGCTGCGTATCCTCCAACCCCTGCCGCTAATTTAACCGAGACACCTATCCGGAATTGCTTACCTCCATATCGTGAATTATTGATGTTTGATCTTTTTTATATCATTTTCTTCACTATGCCCATATTCACTATATAGAGGAAAAATACACAGGGGTATATCAATGTAGAATTGGTACCAACGGTTTTCCTTCGCTGCATCCATATCTTCAGTATGCCTAGGCTAACCGTGTCGTGGTTCGCCATATCGAGTTTTTGCCAGAGAAAACGGTGCCTTCGGATGCTGAACTTGACTTTCCACTTCTCTTTTTTCGCCTGCTGTCTTATACCACTTTCTGACAGTATAAATATGTTGGTTTCTTGCTTCACAAATTTTTCCTCGATGTTGGCAACAAACTGACTAAATATTTTCGGTTAGTTGCCAGAAATTGCTTCTGCGGCTAGATTCCCCCTTCCTGGTCAATCCCCTTGGTGGGTATGAGCATTCTTGCAGTGTTACCACTGGATTTCCCTCAAAAGATGCCTCGCCAATTTACCTTTTTCCATCACCGGTCGCTCCTAGCGGTAGCCATGGCGAGCTTAAAAGGGTGGTCCGGCACACCCCCCGAAAATCTTCCAATTGTAAAACCCGTGACCCGTGCACAAAGCGTCCTAGTCTCCTCCAACCCAATCCTTACACATGGAAGCCACGGAAGAAGCGCACATTTCGCAGCTGTAGTTGGCGAAGTGCCTTTATCTTCCTTTTTTTCTTGCGTTACTTTCTCAACGGCACCAATGTGTTCCCAGCATGTACACGTTTGCCCTTTCCCTTCTAAGCTTTGTGTGTGTAAGCGTGTGAATACGCCGGAACGGGTTCACCGCGAACTATTGAAAAATCGGGGATAAAAATGTGAAGCGCTAGAAAGCAGTTGCGGAGACCCCAGCAAGAATCTGAGGGTGCACCTTCTTACTTATATCGCTTGAGGCCCCCCCCCCCCCCCCCCCCCCCCAATACAAAATGGCGTATCGGCAGCGCGCGCATGGCCAAATCGCAAAATGCTTCATTGGCAACGAGCCGAAATCACTCTCTTTTGAGTGGGCTGCCGCTTTCCTGCCTTGCAAAGCAAACCAAACCAAACAACAGCACTGGTGGCCTTGTGAATCCTTTTCGCGGACCTTTTTCTGGCATGTAGACTTCCATATGGGTTTGCGCATTGTTTCATATACTAAAGCCTTTTTTTTATGTGCGTGCTGAGTGTTTAAAAGAATTTAAGTAGGCTTACACAGATGGTTTACACACTATTCCCTTTCAAATTTTGTTCAATCCACATCGTGCGGCACGTGGCGCCACTCTGAAGAAGAAGAATAATCTCGAGAGTGAATCACGGAACTTATACGGTCCCTTGTCGTCGTGCTCGAGTCGTTGCTCCGGCCGTGATGCGCGCCCTCCTTGCAATCGCCAACAACGTATCGGAGAGCATCAGAGCGTACGCCAAAAGACAAGTGAGCATTACAAATGGCGAGAGCGTCTAAGAGTCCATTATTGTTTAGGGATGCCTACGAGGGTGGATGAATTGTGGCAGTGTCTATTCTTCCGGAAGCCGGTAGAAATACCGCAGGGAATTTCTCTCGTCAGTCGCATGATGTCATTGGCTCAAAAAAACATGTCACATTACCCTTAAAATAAGCGTTTTGCTATACCCACGGCACATTCCCGGCAGTGAGAAAAGTAACGGCGAGCGTTAAATTAAGGCGGCCTAAAGCAGCGCGATCTAAACTAGCCTACGTTACCCAACCCACCTAAACCAAAGCTAACGGAACCTAACTCGGTCCAACTGCACCGAACACAACTTATCTTAAACACAAGCTAAATCCAGCAAATGTTTTGCTTGTCAATCATAACTCGACAGCAAAAGAATTCGCAACCGAAGTTACCGAATTTGGAGAACCACGAGCAAAAAATGTGGCATGCTTAGCCAAGCATGCACAGGGGACTGCTGGGAGAAATTCCCTGCGGTATTTCTTCCGGCTGCCGGATGAATTTTCACGCAATACATTGCTGGCGCTAAACGTGACAAGAACGAAGAAAAACAGAAATGAGTGAAGTGCATGTTTCGAGTCAAAAACCAACTAACCGCATTCCAAGCTCGGGTCAGTTTTGAAGGCCTTTAATTTTCCCCACTTTCTTGCAGGAATCCCCTTGACCTCTAGATTAAAAAAAGAGATCCATATTTTCTTGAACAAAGTATGTTAACTGTTTGCAAGTCACCTAGATATCTTTAAAACATTCACCGGGTTATTAAAAGCAAGAAAACATGAAAGTTTTATAATAGACAAGACCTAATATGACGGTACGTATAAAAACTCAGGTGCTCATACTAAAATAAGTACAACCGCTGTTGTACAACACTGTTTATCGCTTCAAATCGAGTAGACTTTTTCGACGTACTGTAAAAGCTAGGTAGGTAGCTGCTCACGCCGTGGTTGCTTGCTTACCTCCGATAATTGCGTGCAGGTTAAGAACGACAATAGTTCATACAGTGTATCACTCCGCCGAAGCGACGGGGCCGGTTGTCAACGCGTGCGCGCGTTTTGAAACGAGATTGCGCCTAATGCGTAGCACCGTCTTTTGTTTCACTCGTAGTTTCTTGTCGTGATTGCAGCAATTCATGAGCAGATTAAGTGCGAGAAATCATAGAAACGGCTCGCATTTCCTCACCGTGATTGGCTGATGGCGGCAATGCTTCTTTAGCGGCCTCGACGCCGGTGCGCCATGTTGCTGAAAACAGGGAAATTCGGTTCGTTGCACACATTGATAGCGAATCTCCAATTAAAGGGGCCATGAAGGCCGAATCAACCTTTGTTTGGTTTGACCACCACAGCCTTTGGTAACTCACGTAGCTCCATTAAATCCACGAAAGACGTTTTCGTAGCCGAAGAGCGCAAGAAATATTATAAAACTTCTGCATTTAGCGGGGCAATTACGTCATGTAGACGAGAGTGATGTCTTATGGACCGGCACTGAAAAATGGTTACATGTGTGTTCACTGTACCTTCGAATTCAAGTGATGCGATCAACCGGATCTACGGGACGCACGACAATCTTTATGTTTCTTGGGGTGCCTCAGGTCGGCGGCCGCCAATGGCACGAACGAGATTCTGTGACGTCATAGAGAAGTCGACTGAAAGTGGTTGCGGAATGATGGATATGTTTTCTGTAACATTTTGAATATTTTTTGAAGTTGCCAATAAAATTTGTACTATTGTTATTAAGACAAAGCAATGTTTTCAATGAACGTGACTTGAAGCTTGCCTTCATGGCCTATTAAAGGAGAACTGTATTGACTTTGGGCGGAAACCATTTACAAGAGAGCGCTAGGCAAATGGCACAGTGATTGGCGCATGTTTCTCGTATACAGCAGAGCTTTAAAGTTGCCATAATTTTTCACACAGCTACACCGAGGGATTGCTTTCCCAGTTTACGTTATCAAGCTAAAATATCATCAGTTATTCTAATCAAAAGCAAAGGCGACGACAAAAGCGATTAAAATCAGGCCGATAGTATCCACGTCCCGTGTACTCCAATACTGTGTCCCGCCTTCAGCGCTAATAATGTGCATTCAGTGAGATATGATATCGATTGGGTGGCGCGACAGATTTGTGTTTGTGAAGCACCCCCATCAGCCTTTGTCTTTTGGTGTCCCCCTTCCTCCCTCCCGGCTTTTCCTACTACCCGCCTTTCCAATCATCCACCCTTCCACGGTTTAGAACTCAAATACCCGCCCAAGCAGGGGAAGTCGGTGAGGCGGATACCAGAACGCTCAGGACTGCAAAAGAGCCCAAAAGTGTTAAAGAATTAGGGCACCAGCTGAACATTTCTTAAGGCGCCTTTTGTTCCGAGTGCTATGATCAGAGCCCTTTTTGAGCCGAAAGAATTCGAACTTGGGACACTTACCTCAGAAAAAATTCCGGCCAATGTTGCCAAGACGTTGTAAAATACGCGAACACTCTTGGCCAACACTCGGTCATTAAACGTTTGTTCCGCCGTATTGCTCTGTCACACCCAAAGATACAAATACATATTTTTTGTATTGTTGCAGTGGGGCTGAAAGGCCATCTTCACGTGTTTATGCCTTACTCCGGTCATAGGATCAATTATTTCCGACTACTCTACCACTTCTCTGATCTGTATGCATCTCAACCCCGCCGGCCACATCTCGCTACTGTCCCCCCGCGTTATGTAAATTCTGTTTGCTCCGCGTGACGGCGCGTCTGAAAAGGACGCCACTTGAATAAAATCACACGATACTAAATGTTTAGGAGATATGATTAGAACGCATACAACCAAATGGTTCCACATTATACTTTGGTGCAAAAACAAACTGCACAGGAAAAACCTTCAATCCGCAGTTTATACCACTCGAGTATAAGAACGATGTCAAAGCACTTAAGCCGCGCTCTTATTACCTCTAAGATGCTGAAGAGGAATGGTAGCCTATCAATACCCCCTTATGCGAAAACCATCCGGTAGAGCGTGGACATGGTGAGGTCACTGCAAGAATTTCTCAATTGGGGACATAGCCGAGACTGCCCACATGAATTATTTACTTTACTTTCATGAGGGTGCAAAGCTATGATGGTGCACAGCTGCCAAGACCTTTCTTGTAAACTCAGTTTCAACACAAACGAATATCTGTAGAAAAAATTAACGCCCTTCAAATGTGTGACGCAGGACGACCTGCGGATGTGGACGAGTCGACAGAGTACACGGCAACACGCTTGTTGTAATTCATGGCGTACTTCCTACCAAGCAGCAGAATGAAGCTAGAGGCATCCGACTTATCTACCTCCCGCATCTAGAATCTTCTTTGTAATACACCAGCCCAATCCGCTCGACCACGGTGGACAGCATACAGGTCGCATTGGGCCGTTTGGCGTCTACTTTTGAACCTGCTGCGAGCACAACGGCCATGTCAACAGCGAGGGCAATGGTAACGCGAGCACGCCCGGCCCCATCCTCCGCTCTCAACCCGTGCAGGTATATGCCGGCAACCGGTTACGTGTGCGTGCTTAAAAGTGCAAGCCACTGTCGAAAATGTTGCGCTGAAGGCCCTTTAATATGAACAAATAATATTAGCCCACGTCGGCGCTAAAAGCTGGAAGTTACTGTTCATCCAGGAGGGATTTGCACCTATTCCATGAGCTGGAACTTAAGGTGGCAACGACGGCAGCTTTTCATTGTTTTTGCGCCAATTCGCGCTTCTTTTTCGACCGATGCTTCTTCAATTCGCGCTATTATTCCTCCGATGAACGGCATGCGCCCGTCACATAGCGAGTTAAATCCTGAAGGGCTTCTAGCTTTCATCTAGTGAGCAAACATTTGGCCGTTCGTTCTCCTTCCCGTCATATCGCATCTTACCATCTGTGTAACAACCGACCCAGACCCCAACAGCTCGATTACGGAGGACAGCTGATTGATTGATTGATTGATTGATTGATTGATTGATTGATTGATTGATTGATTGATTGATTGATTGTGAGGCTTAATGCGCCGACGCTGCACAAGCAATGAGGCGCGCCGTAGTAGGGAGCTTCGGATCAATTTTAGCCACCTGGGGATCTTTAGCGTGCGCTGAAATCGCTGAGGGCAGCTAACGGGGCGCATTGGGCCATGCGATTTCAACGTTGAAATTTCCCACAAGAACAACGGGCAAGTCATTCGTAGCGGCATGAAGGCCAGCTGTGCACGCTCGCACCCATCCTTCCAATGCCAGCCCGTGCAAACATAAACTGCCAACTGGTGATGGGCGCGTGCTTAGGCGTGGTATGTACCAGCGAATGTGCCACTCGGAAACCATTTCAAGCTGAAGAACAATTCGGCCCTCATTCCCGCGTTCCAACCGGCCAAGTGGCTCTTCAACAGGGAAGGATTCGCAGCTAATCGGCAAGGTTAAATTTGAAGCTGCAACCACGCGTTCTGCGTCAGCGGTGGCTTTTTGTCGAATGTATGCCCACTCGCGCTTCTGTTGGTTTTCCGCAATTACCCGATCATGGCGCGAACGCCATTTTCAGCCGACTGGCCATTGCGTTTCTTAGTAAGTATATTAGAGGAGAAACTGTGCTGCGGAGCCCATGTCGGCCTGGGCGGTTATGGCCTTATGGGAACACCACAGGTGCTGGCTTGGAATGTCTATCGGATACTTAAACGTCTTCGTGAGTTTTCCTGTTTCACTACGCATTGCTATGTCTACGAAGTCACAGCTCGACCCGGCCGACATGGCCGAAACGTCCTTCGCTACTGTCGCTTCGTTGATAAACTCTAATTTCCCTCATTAGTTCCTGCTAAGACAGCTCTGCTTCAATATAAGCAAGTGGGAGGACTATAGCCGGCGATCGACCATCAAGACAATTTACACTACTACAAACCCACAATTTCAACACATCAGTTCGTGGCAAGCAGAGTGGGCTTCCCGGCTTTTTATTGCAGTATCAGTGCATATGTTAACAGCGCCCAGACATCTTGACTGAATGGGTAATTTCCTGCCCTGACACTTGTAGCAGATGGTCTGTTACGAAAACGCGAACGAAAACACCACGGAGGCGATGTTTTGAGAGGTACGCCAATGAAACCTTTTAGAGCTTTCCAAACGGTTTATTATTTCAGATGCTTTCAAATTAACTGGTTTTAATGAGTTTCTCCCAAAATGTAACATAATTTTAACTCCCAGCTTGGTTTTGCTTATGTGGCTATGGAATGTCTTTATTTCTGAAACTGAAGGAAAGCCGGCGAAAATCCGCTACACCGCTTCAATGACGTAATTTAAGCGCTCAAACACTGCCAAGGCCACGGAGACAGGAAGAGAAACGACGCTTTCTCGGGAGGCAAGATAACGTCACAAGCGCTTGGCCTAGGTTAAGATTGTGGCATCTGTCGTGGGAGAGGAAACTGCTCGGTCGCCGCGATCGGCATTTCAGAGTGCATCCCCGCAATGAATTGCCGCCGCTATCATATCGCCCATCTGGCGCGCTACCATCTCCTTCGCCGTCGCAACTAAGAAGCGTTGTAGTCCGTTGATTTTCATTCATCGTGACGTTATCCTGCGGTTCGCCCGAGTTTCCCAGAATGCGCCCTTTCCCCTCATATATATATATGTATATATTTTTTTTTTTTTGCTCCGTGGAGAAGGCTTATGAAAGAGAGAGAAATCTTTTGAGCAGGTTCTCAAGTCATCTGATTGTCATAGAGCAGTCATTTTTGGCCGATGTACTTTGTGACTCCCTATTATAAGTGCGGGATGTGCTTTTGACTACATTCTCAAAGCATGTAAAATTGAGAAAAAGTTAAAAAATGAGTCAGAGTATCTTTCAATGTAAATCACATTTGAGGTTCTGTAGATGATGCCATCGAACCACCAATGCTAGAACGATGATTTTCGGTGCTTGCGCACCTTGTTCGTTGCCGAAAACGTGATTTTTCTTTTTACAATTTACAAGGGTGTTGCCAAAACGGTCGTGTGTGGACCGTCTTTAGCAGTTGCCACGCAGAAATGCAATCGGGTGTTGTCTATTGAAGACATAAAGTAGCCGTGGTGAATACTTTACCTCTTCAACCAGCACAATTGATACATGTCTATAAGGCTGGTACCATCTCAGAGACAACGTTTTATACTAATTTTATTTGTCACAATTACACATTGAATAAGCAAAGTTTGGCAGCCTGTGTGTTTTCTTGAAAGTTTTATTCCTCATGGGCGCGACATTTATCCCGAGCTCGTTATCTTTGCAATGTTGCGACCGGGCGGGGGCACCCGATCCGTTCTCCGTGGCCTCCAACATACGATGGGTAGCGTGTATGAAGCGAGCGGCCAGCCGGTGTTGCAGCCGTGAAGAGAAGTCCAGAGCAGTAGGGTAACGTAACTGTTTACTTCATAGCGAGAGGTGAGCCGAAGCCAAAAAAACATACAATGCCCCGACGGGCGAGGTTACAATACAGGACACGAGCAGAGCGACCGCATGGATTCGCTGCTCAGACAGGAATGAATATCAGCGTTTGTGCTGCTTCTTTTATACCCAAAAAACGCCCCCAAGAGTAACACGCCACGAAATCATAGACACACACACGCACAGTCTTTCCAAGATCGCGAGTCATCTTCGCCCCTCGTGGCGTCCGAGAGAGGGGGGAGAGTGTCCTTGAAAGGTGCCGGGGTCGCGCTATCAACTCTGATCGCGCTGATAGCGAAACGTCTAAGCCGGGAAGGTCAAGCAGGTGCCTGAAGGGTGTGGCGCTGGCAGCTGCCGGTGGCACGTGGCAAAGCGAGGTGACTGACCCGGCATGTCGAGACACGAAAGTACGATTCACCGACACGCGGGCGCACATGGTCGATTCCCACGTGGTCGCTGATGCGGGAAACACGTGTTGCTGGCCGATTCGTAACAGCTTCTCCGCCGGGGGTCCGAGATCCCGATGGATAAGGGTCTTCAACCGTTGTCCGGAGGGATGCTTTCGCAGTGAAGTGCTCAGCAGACGCTCGACTCCAGGCCTGGGCTGTACGACACCGTGCTGGAGCTTCACATGGCCGATCACTGGACGAGTAGTGGCTCCCCAAGAACGTCTCTGGATTGGTCAGGCAAGCAACAGAACAACACAGCAAGACACAACCGCATCGCCGGCAAGTGCGAAGACAAATCCACACTGAAGATCTACCAGGCTTTTAGTTGCGAAAAAATACGCTAATAACTAACTACACTAGTTATATTTTAGCCCAGCAGTACTTTAGACAAGTGCACAAACCTGAAAGGTGACATTTCGCGTGATTGGAAATGTCCCACACAAAAAAAAACGTAATCATAAAGTGCGAAACCTGCTTCATGAAAAAGAATGAACTTGAGAAAGTCAGGCGTCTACAGGCCATTTCTCGCGCCGAGAGCTGCGATTTGAGCTCTCGTCAATGCCCCGAGCTTTTACCCTTCGGTACCGCACTTTAGTTGCAGCCGTTCTCTCAACGCTGCTGTGACCGCGTGAAATGACACCGGTCGTCTTGTTCGACAAAGGTCGAGCGCGCGGAGGAGCGAGCGGGATTTTCCCCCGTTCATACGTTAGGCGCGCACTGCTTCTAGGCGGCGTTCCCTCGACGCGATGCGAGCTCACAGCTTTGCTCGCACTGAAACACGCGCCACAATTACGCGCTGAAGTTTTTGCTACCTCCTCGTTGCTCGCCTTTTTGCGAACGCGTTCGGCAAGCGAACTCGGAACGCGTTTACGTTCACTTCTCTAAGCTGGTCGGTTCCCGACTTCGGTTCAGCCACAAGCGACACCGGAACCTCAACTAACTCAGCCGATGTTGAGCTATCATCGGGAGCCTTAGCTGGTAGTGAAATGGGCACGACAAGCCCATTAGACACCTTGCAGTTCCCAACAGTCACTACCTCGTCGTCCCTCGCGCTTTCAGCGACAGCCTCGGCACGCGAAGACCGAAGCGTGTTTCCGTTCTCCTTCCTCACTGCCAGAACTACACTACAACTAGGCTGCCCTGTCTCAAAAGACGGCTCAGTTGCCCGCGAACTGCGCGCGTTCGGGTCGACAGCCGTTTTCAATGGCCTCCCGTGATATAGCGCACTTCGAACATGGCGACGAAACATCTCCGCTCAGCGTAGGGGCCACCCTTACACACAGTGTACTTACGCTGCCCTCCGTCGCGAGCCTCTGGAAATGCCCAATCATCGCTTTCTGTCTGAGTTTCGCCATTCCTCACAGAGGTGGCGACCCTATCGTTACTCGAGCTCTTCGCAGCGAGCCCAGCTGGTTCTTTCCTCGGCAGTTTCTCAAAATTGTACCCCTTTTCCCTTAACAGCTGATCCGACCTGTTCGAGAATAGGTACCTGTACTCCGGAAGAAGTTGTGGGGATACTGCTGCCTGCGTCACAAGTTCAGCAAACGGACCTCCGATGCTGACCTTAGCAATCGGCAGACGAACGTTTCGTGCACCTACGGCTGGCTTCACCCAAACACACTGCCCTGTTAGCTGATCCGGTTCAACGTACGAAGGGTGGACCATGTCTACCGTCGCCGCGGAGTCACGAAGAACTCGGCACGGTTTACCATTGACGACTAGCTCCCGTACGTACGGCTCTAGAAACTGCCTGCTGTCCTCACTCTGATCTAGTACGTGAAAGACGAGTTTTCCCTTCTTACAACTGGCAGCGAAATGTCCCGTCTTGCCGCAGTTGTAACATGCAGCCTGTCTGCGCGCTTCGAAAGCTTTCTTTCTGCGCTGCTCCTCAGCGTCTGCTGCTCTCTCTTTGTTATCGTGGCCAGTTTCTCTATCCACGAGAACGACTTCGCTTGCTCCACCGTCTTCCCGGGGAGCTCTGCCTTTCGGCCCTGACTTATCAGGCCTCGGCCTGAACTCTTTTTGGCCGTCTTTCGGCCCCTGCGCACCTCGACGTGCGACGAACTCGTCGGCTAGCTGAGCTGCCTGATCCACAGTATTTACCCCTGGCCTATCTTGCACCCAGAGTCTCAGGTTTTCTGGTAGACGGCGGTAAAACTGCTCAAGACCGAAGCACTCAACTACCTTGTCGTGCTCTCCGAAAGCTTCTGCCTCTTTGAGCCACTCTTCCATATTGGCCTTCAGCTTGTAGGCGAACTCCGAGTACGACTCGCCCTAGCTTTCTCGGCTTCACGGAACTTCTGGCGAAACGCCTCTGCTGACAGCCTGTACTTACGCAGGAGGCTCGACTTGACTTTTGGTAGTCCTCCGCCTCCTCCTTTGGCAAGCGGGCCATCACGTCGGATGCCTCACCTGGCAAAAGCGTAAGCAGCTTTTGCGGCCATGAGTCTCGGCTAAACTGGGCCCTCTCACACGTACGCTCGAAGTTGACCAAAAAAGACCGATGTCTTCTCCTACCTTGTAGGGTCGCATTAGGTCACACATTCGCAACGTAGGTCGCTCAGTCGCCGCAGACTGCACGCTGCTGCCACTCTGACGTCTAGTTCGAGACGCCTCGACGTCTAGACGCTTCATTTCTAGCTCATGCTGTCGCTCCCGTTCCTTCTCCTCGCGTTCCTGTTTTTGCCTCTCGCGTTCCTCACGCTGGCGCTCAGCCTCTGCCTCTGCAGCCTGACGTTTAGCGGTCTCCCTGTCATTGATCGCCTCAATGCACTCGGACAGCTCGTCATCGTCAGCCCCAACAGCGAGTATAGCCTCTATCAGCTCTGGCTTTCTCAGCGCGTCCGTAACATCCAAGCGCAACTCTTTTGCAAGCTCCAACAACTGCGGTTTTTTCAACGCTTTCAAATTCATGGCCGGTCTAGAGTACTGCTTTCCCACTGTTCCAAAAAATGTTTTGCGCGAATAACCCACGCGACAAAAACAGACGCCCTACCAGCTATCCTCAGAAGCCTGGTAAAACTCAGTGAAGAAAAGTCCCGCACTCACCCTTGACCGCCGTGAATTCTGCGAAGTCCGAAGCCGCCTTGACGTCCGTGGTGTTGGGTCTCGCACCGCTGGCTCCAGGTGAAGTTGTCATCCCACCGCTGCCACCAGTTGTTGCGACCGGCGGGGGCACCCGATCCATTCTCCGTGGCCTCCAACATACGATGGGTAGCGTGTATGAAGCGAGCGGCCAGCCGGTGTTGCAGCCGTGAAGAGAAGTCCAGAGCAGTAGGGTAACGTAACTGTTTACTTCATAGCGAGAGGTGAGCCGAAGCCAAAAAAACATACAATGCCCCGACGGGCGAGGTTACAATACAGGACACGAGCAGAGCGACCGCATGGATTCGCTGCTCAGACAGGAATGAATATCAGCGTTTGTGCTGCTTCTTTTATACCCAAAAAACGCCCCCAAGAGTAACACGCCACGAAATCATAGACACACACACGCACAGTCTTTCCAAGATCGCGAGTCATCTTCGCCCCTTGTGGCGTCCGAGAGAGGGGAGAGAGTGTCCTTGAAAGGTGCCGGGGTCGCGCTATCAACTCTGATCGCGCTGATAGGGAAACGTCTAAGCCGGGAAGGTCAAGCAGGTGCCTGAAGGGTGTGGCGCTGGCAGCCGCCGGTGGCACGTTGCAAAGCGAGGTGACTGACCCGGCATGGCGAGACACGAAAGTACGATTCACCGACACGCGGGCGCACATGGTCGATTCCCACGTGGTCGCTGATGCGGGAAAACACGTGTTGCTGGCCGATTCGTAACAGCAAGCACACCTAGGTGACATATACGAAGAGGCCACAGAAGTTCAGTGCCAAAATGTTATTCACGCCACAACAGCAAGCCTCCATGTTTATAGACTCGGAAGCAGTGCGGGCTCGCGCCTTCCTGAACCAAGAAGGCTGAATTCAGCCGGCTACATTCCAACTCATACCAATGAATGCTTGTTACTACTGTATCTCCGCAGGTAGTCAAGTTCCTGGCTTTCGTCTTCTCGCGGCCGCACAGCACATGGATTCTGCTGATTCGCTTCTATGCTCTCCTACTCTACATTGTTCTCATCCTATCCTTCTGCGGCGTCGTCTTGGTCGGCTGGCTTCTGCGGCGTTGCTTCCCTGAAGCAATCATAGATGAGGTCCGTACCCCGCACATATTGCATGCGGAGACGTCCGTACCGCACTTAGGAGACTGAGCCAGTCTGCCCTCATTAACAAAATCAATGTGAATTCCGCTTTCCCTTTGAGTTATGTAAAAACTACAACTGTATGTTAAATGGAAGAATGGCATTATGGGCTAACAAGGAGCACTGTTGTGCGAGTTGATAGTTTATTTTAAAATAGCTTCAGCGTGAGCAGAAACGAAAAGTATTATAATAAGTGGCATTATAGCCACTCCTTCAACTGTGGAATGCAACCTGCGACCTGCATAGAACTTGTCCAGAAATCGCCTTCGCACGTTCAGCGCACTGTTGGCACAATTCGTTATTCTCTCACTATTACAGCTGATCAGAGCGGTAATGCCCTGACCTAGATGTAAACCTACCAGCTCTTGTGTTACTGTCAAAGGCTCCAATCAAGATAAATTCTAATACACCTTGCAGTCGTGCCGTTTTGTTACGTTCTAAATCGAGGTGCTGAGAACGCGTTCCATTTCAGTGTCTTCTATTCGAGAGATATAGATATGTGGTCATACTTTCCTATTCGCGTGGAAGTTTGCGGTTGTGTTTTCGTTTTTATTTCTTGCGAAAACGTCTGAGCTCTCGCGTTCTTGCTCCCATTTACAGTAAAGTAACATTTTATTAAAACATTGTTTTGATGTTATAGCCATATCTGAAATTAAAAATAGAAAAGTTCAGAAACTTTAGGGTTCAAATTCACGCGTAATGCGTACGCAGTCTTTGTAGCCACTCGGCTATTCAAGACGGCTGACTTCTATAGACTAATCCTTCTGGGGGAAGACATTTTTCAGGAACAGCATAGCTCTCCAATATTGAAGCACTGCGGAGTCTAATAATAAACACTCCCATAACACTCTGATATTTCTGTTGAGAACGCTATGCCAACACACACCGTGTACAGTCGATCTCACTAATTTACACAAATCATTGTTTGATGAAACAGATGTTTTTTTCTAGTAGCAGGGGCAATAAAACCGTTTAACATTGTCTTATGCTTGACATGTGGTAACACCGCCCTCTAAAGAGAATGTTTGAAGTTGCGCTGCACCTTAAGTATGAGAGTGACTATTGCGAGAAGGGCGGATTTTCATGTGGTGTCGCCACAGAATGCTACTGGAGCATTAAAAAGCCTGCAGAGGCAGGAGCAATCCTACATAAAACTTAACGCCCTGCACATCGGTATAAGTACTTTTTTATATTATATGCGACAACAGTGTTTTAAACCAGTCTTCACTTTTGGTGAATCCAAAATTGTAATATTGTTTTTATTCTACATCCTGGAAAAAGTGAAATATCACGCCGAAAAATTAACACTTTTCGCCTAATTTCCGTAAGCTTTTATATTATACACTCAGCGGACGAGGCCTAACACAATTGAGCGAACACAACTCCTGTCCCAACCACAAAAAGCTTGCCGGCAATTTTATTTAGCTGATAATGAGTGTAGAAAAATGCTCAATCAGATATATGCAAGCAAATTATTTGTGACCAAATTCAATGGCAGCAAAACCTTCGTATGCGTAGACTTTGTAAACGTAGGTTGTCATTTTGATGCTTGTTTAAAGCTACAATCAATGGAGGAAGATAGCCAATTTGTCGTTCAGGCCACAAAGGGAGCATACGCACGGGAAACTACCTTAAAACTACCTGGAATAATATGGTCGTTCAGACAGCGCTCGTTACTAGGTTTCCATCTGCAGATGAATTTTACAACTGAAGGTGGCAACAGCAGGCAAATTGGATTCTTTGCAGAGAGGGGTTTCCAGCGCGCATTTAGAAATGGAGTGGAGCCAAGGTCAAGTGTCATTCCCGGGTTTGACGGTCCAATAGCGACCGGCTGCGGTTCCCAGGAATTATTCGGAGTAAAGCGCAATCATACTTTACATGGTCCTAACCGCTACCGATCCGCCGTGTACCATACGGAGTGTAGCTTGCCTCAGCGCATGCTCGTCGGTCTCATCAGTCATATCTTCACCACGATAGTCAGTGGGTGCGTAAAGGGCTACCGCCTCTTGTTGTGCACCGCAGCTGCAGCCTATGGACCCGTTAGAGTATGTCTGCCGTCTGACAGTGTTGTGTAACGAAGCCAAAGAAAATGCGTCTTTCCTGCACGACGCTGCCTCGTCCGCGAAAGGCTACAGCCGGTGCGCGAGTGATCTGTCAGCCTGGAATGGTTGCATGCATGCATACAACACTGGTTCCTCTGAATACTTGACCCCTTCAGCAATTGGCGCAAATCTCGTCCGTGCAATTCCTTTCTTTTACAGCAGGCTTAGATTGGCATTAAAATGTGAAATAAAAGTGTTAAAAAACATCTGTACAACTTACCTTGAACGATTGGATTATCTCATCTGTATTCTTTCTTCATACGCACGGTTTTATGTTTTCTACATTCCTCGAGAATCTTGCGTTCGCTAGTATATCTTAACATTTACGCCTGTATTTAGCAACGGCCAAATGCGAGCTGCTCCAGTTCACGTAGCCGAGCTGGTCTACCTTAGTTGGAACAGAACGCTGGTGTGCTAGATATCACAGTCGTCTTCGTTGCTGATTCCAAACCTTGACAAAAGGTTTGAACGCCGGTTCTGTTTCACGAGAAAAAAAGATTGGCATGAGCTTTTTGTCTGAGGGCATGTACTTTACATTTTTATTATATGACTACACTACTGACATGATGGCGGTCCGGGACGTTTCGCACTATTGTGCCAGCGGAAGCCTTGGAAGCGCGGTGAGCCTGATATTGAGCGATGTTTTCAGTATGATAATAAACTAAGCGCGGTGAGTCTGATAATTTACGGCTTTTTTTTTGTTGTTCTCAGCTGACCATCAACGACATCGAGACGGGCCATCGTGAGCTCCAAAATTTGACAACTCTTTTCAACGTTTCCGATGAATACCTGACATTGGACCTCGTTCTCATGGCAGCCCCATTTTTCAGCTTTCAGAAATTCGTACGAAAATATAACCCAGGTTAGTATCTAGGAAGCTATATGTTTGCAATGAAAAAAGATAAAAGATTAACCTAGTGAGATATCGCGCTGCTGTTGGAACCAGTGCGTTATCAATAGCACGAAGCCATTTGAGCTTGTGAGGGAGACGCGTGCACTGAGTGATTTGATTTTGGCAATTTAACACACCGAAGCTCCGCATGGGCTAAGAGCACGTCGTAGTAGAGGAGCTATATATAATTTTGATCGCTGGGGATCCTGAATGCCCCATTATCTCGACACACTAGCGTTTCGCTTTTCCCCTGCATCTGGAAAGCGTCACCGCGGAGCGAAATATCACCCGAGACCTTCGGCTCAGCACCTAACGCCTTAGCCACTGCATGCGCCGCAGCAGCGGGTTCGCGTACTCTCCAAACTGTGGTACTTTGCTGTTTGTTGTGGCGGAATTTTTCCTGTGGAACCTTGGATAGCGCAGCGCCAATTTACGCGAAAAGAGGATTAAAGAGTTTCGGGTTGCGGAGTGTTTGCAGGTGCTTTACTAGTGCAGCCTTGGTTAACTTACGTCGAATTACGCCCATCAAATTATTCGTTCGCGAGATTTGATCTTTGATTTTTAATTGCCGGAGACCCCTTGCGTGGGAGGCAATGTTGAGCTTATGCGTTGGCATTTATAAAACCAATTTCATATGAGCAAAGTGTGACAATTTTTGTGACACTTTCCGCGTTTCCTCGGGGCAAGAGGCCTACTGTGATTTGATTATAATGAAATGGCATACTCGTTGTCAATAGCTAGTAAGATGGAACAAGAAGCTTGATTATCGCTTTCTAAATTATGTAGTGCGTCACCTGAATCAACGAAGTATAACATACCCAAAGTCGTGTGAGGGACTATTCGTAAATTTGGGACAGACTGGGGTATTTGAGCGACCGTTTGCAATACATATACAACTTGCACCCACAGCACAATTTTCCTTATCTGGTTTTAATCTACCAAAGTTCCGATGATGGCTGACGAGATGCATTCATTTCTGTCAATAACCATTGTGGCTTTTCACACAGTTGTTCCGTCCTCCGCTAAGAGAAGTCGCAGCTCTTTCTCTCACTTTACGTGGCATACCCAAGGGTTGCCAAGAAGTCGCGTGCCTCGTGCTTTGCTTCATAAAATATTCTAAGGCTAATGCAGAACCCACCACATCAACGTTTTGAATTTATTTTATGGGTATAACATCACGTGCTGTTTGAAATAGGGGACAATAAAATTGCTAACAGGATTGAAGCTGACAAGGGAATAAGTGGTGGCTCTGCCAGCTGCATTAGGGAACGATGCGATGATTCTCAGAAGTCCCGATGGTAAAAGAAGCGACAAAATCTGTTATAAGGCACGCACATATAATGACCGCAAAAGTACCGCAATAAATAGTGCTGTTATGATTCCCGTAGCAGGACAGTTTCTTGACTAAAACTTGTGTAATCTGCTCAGTTAGCTATGAGGACATGAATAACAGACAGCGACTGTAGCTTTGGCGCGGTCAAAATTCACCGGCATAATTTTGCGTTTCTTTAAATGTGGTGTCTCCGCAACTTAATGTTAATACTTGTTTAATAATTCATCTAAATGAATTGTTGTTTGTTTATTATTTCTTTGTATAAATTACAGATGAAAACTATTTGTAAACTTCAATGGCACCTTCAACATAATTTGCACAGACATCGTTAAGTCTAAATCTAATAAAAACTCCCGCTTGCTCTTTGGAGCCGCTTGAACCACCTTTTTCTCATAGCATTAAACAACATTCTAATCACAATTTCACATTTGCCGGTGGATTAGTCTAGTAGTAATTTGTTTTGTGTAAGCTCATGCCAAAATGTGGTCACCTGTTCTCACCAAGCACCGCCTATGCTGCCTCACATAAAACCAGTTATGCTAGAATTGTGTTTGCATGCGCCCAAAATATCCTTAACCAGTGAGGAGAAAATCTTGAAACACTCAACTTGCTTATTTGTGTCTCCAAGTAACAGTGTGCCGGGTACTTCCAGGTGAACAGCCGCGCCAATGGTGGCAGTTCCGAAGATTTCATGGCCATGAAGGTGATGAGCCTGTGTGCTTTGATGGTTCTACAGGCATTTCTTCTTTTGGCTATGGATATAACGATCAATAT
Organism: Haemaphysalis longicornis; assembly: GCA_013339765.2. Classification (NCBI taxonomy): domain Eukaryota; kingdom Metazoa; phylum Arthropoda; class Arachnida; order Ixodida; family Ixodidae; genus Haemaphysalis; species Haemaphysalis longicornis. Next base: position 174,560,785 of record CM023450.1, read on the forward strand.
GCTGCGATACGCAGTCACTGCGGCGGAATATCTCGAAGGTCTGCATGGTGTTGCAGGGCCGGCAATGCGGTTAAATCAGCGTCCTCCGATCCGTGCCAGAGGCTGATGGTAAGGGCATCACACCGGGGGGCAGTGCGGCCGATCAGTATTCTCATGTCTTAGTCATTGTACCTTCGTATATTACGACTGTGACTCACGTGAATGTTGCGCCGGAAACAAATCGTTTTGACTTTTTGAGCGCGCATATATTCTTGGCAAGTCAGAAAGGAAACTGGAATGTTGGCAGGTGGCCATAAAAAAACACCGCATGAATACTCGGGTGAGTGCGCAGACGATGACCGTGCAAGGCTTTCATTCAAGCACGTAGGGATGTGTTGTGAAATATAAGCATCAAAACTAGCTGCGAGTAATTTGCAGACGTGGAATACAGAAAATACCAAAAACAATCCAAACAAATGCCAAGAAACGGCAAGAGAGCTTCACCGGCATCGTCTTCCTCTACAAGTGAGTAGCACAGAATAAGCTACAATGCACTCGGAAAGGTTTGCTAGTAGCATACGTTAACCTTCAGCGCTTCTGACAGGGTGAGTTAAGACATCCGCAAACGTACGCAGTCTTTGCCGATGAGCGATAGGACGTTGTTAAATTTATCACGTTGCAAACGCTCTACTTTGTGAATTACTAAAGCAGGGCCGATTATTTTAACTCTGTCGTATCTTCGGCGTTGGACGATGACATTTTTTTAAACATTACTTTATATTTAATAAACTCTGAGCAACTTAAAGGGACCCTGCAACACTTTTTAACTTCCTTTTAAAATCGAAATGCTTTCGGAACGAACTCAACCAACATATCCAGTACGTAGACAAAGTGATCAAAAAATACCTCATCCAGGTATTTTTGCTGCATCAGATCACTTTGAGACTTGCTCGAAAGATTTTTCTCTTTCCCAGTCTTGGAGTTCTTCGACCACTAGACTTACGTAATCGCACAGATATAGCAACTATTGGCCAGATTTCCTTCAGTTGCAGCAATGGCTGAATTCGATAGCCACTTTAAAAAGAAAGCCACAAAAGCAAAGCAGAAGCGGAAGGCGTATCTCCGTGCTGGTGATAACTACAGCTTTCGCAGTGGTTACAGAGGGAAGGAACGAGTGGAAGCGTTTATCAGAAGTGTTGCAGAGTCCCTTTAGGACTTGCATAAGAAGTTTGTTGTGTATTTTGTTACGTTTAATGCCGACTCGGCGCAGCCCATGTCACATTCCTGAGGGTTACCTGCGGGGGAGAATGTTCAGTGGCTGGTGGCAGACTTGAGTTCAGCAGCACGCCATCATGTGCAACAATTTTCTCATAGTGAATAACAAATGTGTAAACGTAATTCCGCAACAACTATGAATATTTGTACACAGCTGGAGGCCAGTAAAATAATAAAATAAGAGCGCATGCTTTAGAGGCAAATGTTTAGTACGGTTAGGAGGCCACTCTTACAACTTAGCCAAATTTAATTTCTTAATGAGTGCCCGTACATAGAAAAAGCTCCGGCTGTAACGTGTGTCATATCATCGCCTAATCAGCAGAGTCCAGGATAAAATTAGTGCTCATTTGTTATACAGTTTTAAATGGATTAAAAGAGGGCGTATACATTACAGTAAAGCGGCCTAATAAGTTTGACAACTTGCCCATACATAGTAAGGGAGTACGAAATTGTTCTGGAGGGCGCTGCTAATAATATTGCTACGAGACGAAAAACCTCAGCACTGGCGCCCATGGCTACCCATCCAATCATCGCCTTGTTTTCCATGGTTTGTGTCGCCTGTCGTACTGCCGCGTAACAATATATTTAAATAAAAGTTGCATAAATGGCTAACAAAGGCTTAACGTCCGCTATCCACTGTCAAATTCTGGGATTTATTTTTTATTCTATTTGTTATGGACTTGTTGGACCGATGAAGCTTGCAGATATACGACGGGGTGTACTGTTTACAATTCAAAAGAATACGTTTTTCTACGTATGACGAGCGGTTTCTGAGGGATGGCTTCCGACACTAGTGCCTTTAACACGGTTCCCAGTAAATTTAAATTCCATCTGATGCAGAATACCCTTCTCATAAACAAGCAACCTTCGGAAGAACGTTGAACGCAAGAGCATTTCAACAAATGAGGTTATATTTCGCGGAAATGTTATGTTATCTAAAGTGTATTGTTTTTGTTCACGCTAATAACACTTATTATGATTGCAGATTCGACGGCCTCGGGCGAGACTAACAGCGTCCATGTGCTCGAGGCATGTTATCATTGATCATTACGTTATTGACTGGAATACCACGGGAGCAGCAAGCCACGAAGATTCGCGAAAAACTACCCGAACACGTAAATTAAAGTATTTTTCGTACTAGAGGCTGGCGAAGTATTGTTAGTGTTTCAAGACAAACAATTTTTATACCTCGCTTCATTGTGGATCACTCACTCCAGTCTTGGCTAATGCGTGCATGTTAAAATACTTGTCGTATCAATGATCAACTATAAACCGGCAACCCTAATCTTGAGACTTCCCTATTTTCATGTGAAATATCGTCTGCACTCTCGCATCTGACAAAGTTAGAAGCCCGTATTAAGAACGAGTGTCAAGTATCCAGCTCCGCCTTGGGTAACAAACCTGCTGTTTACCCTGAAGACTTTGACCAGCATGACCACCGGTTCTTTTGAAATTGGCTCCAAATGATATTGTCCTTCACCAACAACGAAACAGACCCCATTGAGAAGAGAAACACACAGAAAGTGGCTACACCTGCAGAAGAAATCCCGTATTCCGGTCGCTGTCAGGAATCTCGTAACAGGATCTCGCTGTCAAAAAAACCTTATTGGTATGCTCGGTTTCGAGTGGATTCCAGTGACTTCCCGACGATTGTTTTGCAGGTTGAGCCAGCGAAGGCATCCTATCATAAAAGAGGATCTATGCATAGGTTCAGCGAACTGTTTCTCTGTACGTCCAATCAGACGCACTTTTGTGTGAGTCGGATTGGACGGATTGGACGTACAGAGACGTTTCTTATAGCGGATTTCTAATGGGAATCGCGCAACCGCTGACGTCAGTCAGGAGCCCTAGTGTCACACTGCCGATGGCGAGATATTCCAATTTTCTTCAGAATCAAATGCATGGTTTTACTGTTTGGCGGCAATGGTATGCTTTGGATTGCTATGCTTGGGTCGCGGGTTAAAACCCCTATGCTTTTTTTTATTGCGCCATTTTGCCACAGGGCATAGGTAACAGGAAAACAATGGACAAAACAGGACAGGGGTACGACAAAGAACGAAAGCAAAAAAAAACGAAATAAAGAAAGACACAATGTGAGGCGGGCGCACTACAGAAAACTATAGAGTCCAGTTTCGGAAATGAATTCCAACAGTTTCTTGTACACCCACCGATCACTGTGCTATTTTTTCTTTGTGATTCCCCTTAAACGAAAAATAGGTTGCAGTATACGTGAACTCAAATTTCCTAAATAAATGCTTTACTTTGGCAGTTGTTACCGCATCGCTTGCACGAAATCGCAGTTTTTATAGCGACTGATTACAATTTGAGGCCAATTGATGCAATCGACGTGCTTTTTGAACACATTTGATGCAGTCGTTACAACGTCTGCATTCGCGAGCTTCATTTCTGTGGGGATTTTCTCTTTCTTTAGAAACCCTAGCCAGGTACAGGTGCTGGGAGAGCATCATCCCACATTGCTGTGAGCTGAAATCAAAACGACCTTCCGGTTTACTGCTTCCCCGGTCATATCATGAAGAACCCTCAAGTCTTCAAGCTCGCCTGATTCACCGGCATGCCTTGGTCCGGTTGAAAACGCTATCGTGCCCCTTCATGCTCGACCAGTTGTCCATACATCTTACAAACTCGACTCTTTCTGCAAGTCAAAGGAAGTGTCAGTTCATTACCCTGATGCGAGTCTAAGTATATCCATCGTGCAAGCGATGGTACGCCCCTCCCGGTCTTGGTGGGCATTTCATCCGCGTGGAAATAGACAAAAAATCCAGAGCAAATAGGCCTCCATTTTATACCTTGCAGAGAGCTGTGCAAAAACCGTAGGCAAAAAAGTGAACGCATTTTAGACTCCGGTCACGTTAGCATCTTTGTCCACCCTGATTACCATTCGTTACTGAGAGATCGAGAGAGAGGGAAGAGATAGAAAAAGAGAAGGGGGAAAAACTATTGAAAACGCATAGCGGTTCAGACTACCCCACTATCTGTCTCATCATCATCATCATCATATCTACGGCCACTGCAGGGCAAAGGCCTCTCCCAAAGATCTCCAATTATGCCGGTCCTGCGCTAACTCACCGGTCTCAATTGAAGACTTAAATTCTGCTCTAGTAAATTTTTGATGTACCGCAGTACAAATACCTTTTCCTCGCAAGAGGAGGTGACAGCCAGCAAGGTGGTTCCATGGTATATGAAAGTTAAAGTACCGGATGAACAGCCAAAAAATTGAGGAAAAATAACACGCTAGACTGAGTATCGTTCAGTGATTTAGATCGAATTTCTGTACATATGCTTTTTGTTCTAGTATTAAGAACGCACAATCCAGCCGCAGCAATGAAAAGGGGGGCGCAAGTTGTCAATCGTACTTCGTCTTCGAAAACGTTTTTTTTTATGCGATAGTCTTTCTTAGGCTACTTGACACGAAAATTTTTATCTCTCTGTATGTCTGTCTATCTCTCTATCCCTCGATTCCAGCAGCCCAGCCAAAGTTAAGGCAGATGTTTAACTAACTGTTTATATAACCACAGCCATACCTAAACAATTAAATCTGGTGGCAATGCTCATACTTGTCAAGATTGCTGAGCAAAAACAAAACATTGCGCACATCTGAAGCAAAACATAGGTATATTTGCAGTTTTCCTTTATTATAAATGCATTAACGCTTGATTAAATAAAAACACCCCAAGAAAATACCAAATCGATCGCCCGTGACACTAGCCCGCCTAGTGGGGTTCCAAGAAATTAAAAGTCAACCGCAACGAAAGGCTCCAGTAAAGGTCGCGGACACGGCGCGTGAAGTAGGTGCCTCGATTCACGCGCGTGTCCGCCATGCAGCGGGGCTGGCATCGAGATACCCATCGTGGAGCAGTGGAAGGCTGTAAATTTGAATGGACTTGAGCAAAGCTCTAGCCTGTTTATTGTGAGTGAAGTGAGACGGGAGGGGAAGAGCACGAGAGGAGAGCAGGAAAGAGAAGGGAGCCATTTACTTGGGAAGGGCCTCACATGAATTTCGCCTTTCTACGGCATTTGCAACAAAGCAGATACGCGACCATTTTTCTCATCCTATCCCCCTTCTTCGCTTGCATCTATCCTAAGCTACTCCTAAGCTACTCTACCTCTAAGCTACCGAATCCGAACAGCGCAGTTCTCTAAGTAGCAGTTCCAAAGTGGTTCAAGTGGTTGCTGACTGGTTTTTCGCCTGGTGGAACCCACCAACGCTGTTATGTTAGAAATAAACTTTAAACTTGAAACTTACAAAATGTGTGTCCAAGTGAACCAGCAGAGAACGCTGGGTGCGCACAGTAGATGCCTAGCTTGTACCTATCTGGGAACAGAATGCCGCCATGTGGGACTGTCCTGTGCATGCAGTGTGCATAGGAAGGAATTTCGTCAACGCGAGCAACCCTCCTCCACCGAGATATGAATAATGTATGAAGCGAAGAGCAAGCATAAGATGTACCGAGGAGCTTTTACAGTCCGCGATAAAAATCCGCCTCGAGTCGTATGGCCTTGATAACTTTGTTTCCCCCAATTCTCTCCTATCTTCTCCCCCAATTTTCCTCCCCTTGCCTTTTTTGTTTGCCTAAACACAAAAGGGCAAGTGCATGGTTGTGGTGTCTGACAAACAAAATACACCGTACCGCCACCCGAATCACATGAAACGCTTCTTTCGAAGTAAACTAGGCTAGCCTACGGGTTTTTAAAGAAAATGTGTTGTGGCTTCCACTGGAAATACTTTCGCATCCCACGTTGTACATGGTGGTCACAATAAAGTGCTCTAATTTCTCCTAGTTCTTCAGTGCATAGTTGCGAAAGGTCTTCGAATCCATTACATAAATTTCAAGGGGATTGTCCAACGACAATACAGTTCCCTTCAAAACATCGCGGCTGATTCGCCTGATACTATTTGGCTGCCACAACACCAACCAACCCACAATCCTCCCCTTACGAAGTCACGGGGATTGGTCACTAAAGGGGACAATGTCGGTCCGAGCGTTACGTATGACTAACCAATTCACAATGCGACAACGCTTTAGTATTAATATCTCGGAAGCACCCTTATGTGCCCCAGAAATTTTTAAAGACAGCGGTATTTCAGGAGCTTCTTAAACGAGAAATTTGTGGTCTGTCTGTCTGTCTGTCTGTCTGTCTGTCTGTCTGTCTGTCTGTCTGTCTGTCTGTCTGTCTGTCTGTCTGTCTGTCCCTCTACTGAGTCCCCCGACCAAGGGGAAGTTTATATTGGTAAAAGTTTTCCGAACCACATAATCTTTAAACACCCTTCATACTTGCGAAGGGACGTTTGGCATCCACCTCAATGCAGCCGTACGGCTACAAAGGAAGGCTCTACAGCTTCTCAGAAACTCCGCAGTTGAAGAAAAATTCGTCGTGGTCCAGGAATCGAACCCGGGACCACCACTTAACCGGAGAAGTCGCTCTAACAACTGAGCTAGTCGTTAGTACCGCGAGAGCGAATCGATCAACAACTCGAAGTGGTGGACAGGTGCACCTGTCCACCCATTGAATGTCAAACCACCAAACAACCGGATCGCAAACGAAGAAGAAACCCGTTCGACCGTTTTTGGGGCACTAGGTAAGCGCTTCTACGGACGATCTACATATGCACCGACACCTGGCTTACGAGATAAAGGCATACTATTGTACTCCTCGTTCTTGATCGATGCGTGTACTGTCTTATCTAGAACCGTTCCTTTTCGCGATTTGCCCGTAACCGTTCTGGCACAACTGAAGCCCGGTCTCACGCACGCGCCGTGTGTCCACAGATATTATTAGAGCTCTTCGATCGACCAACCGGTCTGTGGGATTTTTTACAGGACGCCATCGCTCCCACCAAGAAAGATTTCGCTTTAAAAACTACGCACAAGCGGATGGGACAGAAGCGTAAGGCAAAACACCACTTGTGTTGTGCCTGCTTCTTCCCTCCTGTCCGCGTGCGCGCTGTTTTTTTTTTTCACAGGTAGTAGCGTATACGCCTCGAGCTTCGCGATCGCTGCGCCGCCTGCCGCCGCTTCTCCGCGGCGCTTACGGGATACCGCGGCGCAGCTGATAGCGGCTCATGCAGTGTTTTGGTTCTGTTTCGCTTCTTTTAGCCTTTACGCGCCCTAAACATCTGGTTATGGTGATGTCTGTAAGCAAATAGTACGTTTAGGGCACTTCAAAAACTACCTGCGGCCTGATTAGAGTGCTCGAACGCCAACAGGAGCTAACCGGAGACGCGGTACTGCGCGCTTCTTCGTCGCTCTTACGGGTGTCGGCGACGCACCGGCATATCACCACTGTCACCTCCGAATGTCTCAGGCGCAAGTGAATTCTATTGACGCCTCGTTTAGACCTGATACTGGCACAGTGAGAGGTTGGTTTCGTTTTGCCGCGTGGACAACTAATTCGGCCTTGTTTTTGAATGTACACGTCGTAGAAAAATATCATTCGGGGAGGTGATTACCTAAGACCCGACAATAACGTGTGCCTTTTATAGAAATAGAGGCCACGCGAACATGTTAAGTATATTACAAGTCTGTGGGTCGTTAAATATGTGCCCGCTCCCGCCTGATAGCATGGACCAAGGAGAGTAATGAAACCACGGAAAAATAAATGGTCTGCCAAGTACGGAAGAGATGTAATAGCTCGTGCGGGATTGAAGACAAAAACTAGTGCAGTTTCGGAAATCCTTGAGGCGTTCGTCTTAAAGTCGAGGTTGAACTTACTAGGCCAACTAGATGCGAAATGCACAGATATTTTCCGAGGCAAGGAGAGGAAGGAGGGAGGCGCATAACTATTGTTGTGTACAAATGCGGAGCGAAATCAAGGAATGAGCGTTTTAGTAATCACACACAAGCTGCGCGTGTACCTACATTTTGTTTTTCGACTTTACCAGCTGATCACTCGGTGGACACATTTTTGGAAGTATACTGTAAGTAAGTTCACAAGCGATAAAAGGTGTCGTTGGAAGAGTGTGGTATCTGATAAGGCCCTCTGATTTCACTTTTGGCTAAATTCTGCAGGCTCCTTGTGGCATATGAGATGTTTCGAAGAAGCGTTTAGTCACGGGCGCGGTTGTAACCGCGAGGATATTTGTAACGATGGCGGTTTTGGGAAAGCTCACCTCGCTGCAAGACGACCCAGCAGTAAATTCTTTGTGCTGCCTCCCGCATGTAATTTTGGCATTATCCATCGTACTTATTGCGTAACGTTCCGTGAAAATTTATGCCACATTGGCTTGTTCAGGGTAGAAACCGATTACATCGCAGTGTATAGCCGTAGCATGAGCATCTGAACGAACGCTGCTTACGGAGGTACCGTCAGTAAACTTCAGGGCAGTGGAATTACAATCAGCTGCATGCATATATGCCGGTTTCGTGACGCCGGCCTGTGACACACACCTGGCGCTACTGCGGACCGAATGTACCGCAGTGAGATCGCGTCAGAAGCATTTACACTCCCGTAAATACACTTGCGAACAGAGTGATGACCGCTCCACGTAAATATGTATTTCCAACGCATACAAACGGAAAATATCAGTCGCGAACGTGCCGCAAAAGCAACGGCGACAGTGGTGAGCGGGCCGGCGACTCCCGCGACTGCTTTTCAAAACGGGCCGCTAGGGGGATTTCGGTGGCGCCCCTACCGGCAGCGCTCGAGGCGTATATGTGCCACTGTACGCCCCACGTCATTACCCTGCGCCACGGTGCCCGGCACATCAGTGCACGCGCTGCCTTTCACGTGACGTTTGCTAGATCTACAAATTCCATCTTCACGCTGTATCATGAACCGTCTGTATCAACAGCAACTGTAAACCATGGCGGCGCAACGATTCCAGGGGTGCATAGGTACCCTACTTTCTTTTTGGCTTGCTCACGGATAAGATGTTTGCTGTAACACGACAAAACCTTCAGTGGCCAACCCCTCCAGTAAGCAGCCTCCTGTTCTTTAAAGCGGCAGTGTCGTCATTGTCATCAATACCCGCAGAAGAAGAGAAGTTATGGGGCAGAGGGCAAGCCGTTCCGTCCAAGAGACGTCTCCCTGCAATGCTAGTGGGGCACCTTCGCCTCGAACAGAACACCGGTCGGGTGGCAGTGCTCTGCGCCGCATCTCGTCAGCAGCAGGGCTCAGCAGGAGGCAGCCCACTGAAGGATGGTGAGTAAAGTCGATGAAGTTTCGCTAGAAACTTATACAGTTCTCTCAACTTTCGTGTTAATTTGTGTCAGGGGGTCGTTTTCATTTCATTCAACTATTACCTAGTGAAGACAGTGATTGATTGGAATTATTTATGATTGCGCAATTAGGACGGAAGGTGCTCAACCTTACTGATAACATGGCGTTATTGTCTGGAAACATTCGGTGTCTTTTGTTTAGGTCTCGACGGTTCGTTTCACAGCGTTAGGTTCGTCGATACGGCTTGCAGTCGCACTCACCACGGCAAACGTAGGCCGCCATTAGGCGGACGGTACTTACCCCCGTTGGCATATTCCTTGTGTTGGCTAAATACAGCCGCCGCCGGCCTGGCTTGTTCCACCTTCCTTTGCGGGCGCTACGTTACCTGCATCGGTGGGGTCAATCGGCAGCTACAGTACTACCGATGTGAGGTGGTGCTTGGAGGAATCCGAAATCATGTCGATGGGCTCACAGTCTGGAGGGCCGTTTTCCCGATTTCACGGCAGCAAAACATTGACAAAGGAACGAGTCAAAGAACCGAATCTGGTGGGGGCTTTAATCAAACAATTACTTAACGATTTTGATGAATGGGCAAGAGTGGCCATCCGCATTCCTTTAACACGGTTTTCGACACGTGAGGGCAGGGTGCAGAGAAGGGCGGCGACAGTACTTTGTTTCTGAACACGCACGTCAGGCGGCCGGAGCGGCATTGGAAGTTGAGACGCATAAGTGCTGTCGGGAAGACAGCTACGCTTAAATGGCTACCGAGAACCACACACGGCCCAAGGGAATGCAGCGGCACACATGTTAGACCGTTTTCGGAACACTGCTGCTACGACAACGGCAGACCGAGTACGCTACCAGATGCGAGTTACCAGGATTCCTCGGGCTGTTTAACAGCGACTCAACGTTCCCATGAAATAAAAACTGTTGCCGTAGCAATGCTTTTGTCGCTTTCAAAAAGGTACTGAAGCAAAACGAGAGCCTGTCAACGGTACGTTGACAAACCAACGGTACGTTGGTTTGGACGTGGTAAGGTCGTATATTATCACTCGTGATTTGGACGTCAGTAACTCGAAAGGGGTTCTCTAAAACAGCTTCATAGCGTTAGCAAAAAGGAACTCCCGGCCGCTGCATAATAAGCCCAGCTTGCTACACTTGCGATAACCCTCAACAGTTCCGGATGATCGAGGGCCCGATCAGATTTCGCATTGTATCTTTCCGAATTTGTACCATAAGGAGAGAGGGTTTCTGTTTTCTGCCACAGGTGTACACACCATGAGCCAGGACAAGCAGGTATCCTGCAATATCATGTTCAGAAACGCTATGTCTTATCCGTTACGGCGATCTCCATGTTTTTTAGCGAAATGTATACCCCGTCATAGTGGTCAGGATGAGCGCAGAACGTGTTGTGGTGGTGCCGCAGTGTGGCGTCGGAGGTCACTGGTGATATGGAGGCGGTGATTTCAAGGGGTCTTCTCCACCTGGGCGTCGACCTCCTGCGAGAGCTACGGCGCTCGTCAACCGAAGACGGCAACTTGATTGTCTCCCCGTATGCCGTGGCCAGTTGCCTCGAAGAACTTCTTGTCGCAGCGACTGGCAGCACTGCCGACCAGATTGCCGCCATGTTGCACATCCCGCCAGGGCAGCGGGTGAGTCTAGCATAAGCCTCTGTTACAATCGTTTGTCTAAATCAGTGCACATTGGTCCAGTGTGACTCTTTCGAAGGATTGAAGAACCTTATCTTTAGCATAAAAAGTTTCTTCGCGCATGCCTGTACGCCTGCTGCATGTGCACAACCACCGTATCAGCTCAGCTGAGTGGAAGAAGACGACAACGAGGACTCTTACGTAATGAACCGGCCTCCTACGGAGACTGATGTGAGATGGCTGCGATGGCAGATAGGAGATGGGAGATTACAGGAGACGGCCGGTGCATCAATGGAGCAGAGTTTCATTTAGGGTCAGCCATCCTTATCGTGCTCTTACACTCAGCGGAGCTGACGTGGTTGGCGCTTAACAATATTATTCCGCAAGCACTCTGCCCAGCTCTGCGTCAAGATCAGGGTGCAGGAGCAGTTCGACGCCGCTAAGGATACGTTCCACTAAAATTGTATACGTTCCTCTTAATTGGGTACGTTCCGCTTAAATTAACCTGAAAGCTGCAAATTTCATTTTTGGTGATTTTGTACAAACATATCTGGGGTCTCTCTAAGGGCAAGCATACACAGGTTTGAAAACAAAACGTGACAGACCATGCTAAGTAAAACATTACACTTCCCTTGACAAGATTGAACAAGCTACTGGTAGAGAAAAGCGAAAATTGGGGCCGAGAAAAATGCGAATAAAAAAAATTACAACCCCTTCCCTTCGGAAACCGGGCTGCAAGCGGAGCTAGACCTCAGTGAAAACGAAAACGACCGCAATCAAAATGCAATGACCTTAAAATAAAAAAATAAAACACTGCTTTCAAAATTAAGAGGCAATGACCAAAACGACAACGCTAAAACATCAATCGACCGCCCTTCGATGTTTCTGGTACCTCATGCGAACACCAATATTTGGTACAAGTTATTGTAGATCCTTCTACTGCGATTATCGGGAACGTTACGTTCTTCAAAGGCGGCCCACTTTTCTGAAGAGCGAACCTCTCGCGGGCCTCTACGCACGCCGCTGCTGGAAGCTGGAATTCCCGGACTAATTGAAGCAATCGCACCTGTGTTGTGACGTGATGCGAGCGGCGACTCTTATTGGCTCCAAATGTGATATTGATACAGCGCCACCACTGTGCACGCGCGCACCCACACCGCCTGTAAACGCCGAGCAAGAGCCGCGCCAAGAAGGACAATGCTCGGGACGGTTTTAATCTAACTTTATTGTATATGCTCCCACAGGGCCACAGTGAACGCTTTCAATCCCCCGGAGTGCGTACATGCCAAACTCTTCAAGTGCATCATCGTCATCATCATAGTCATCGTCGTTAGAGCGCGTGAATAAACCTGTCCTCACCGCACGGGGTTTCGGCGTACTACCGACGGCGGAAGATCAGCCGATACAAGCTCCGCTTGAACAGGGCAGTTACCCATGGCACGGTAAAAACCAATTAAAAGCACTAAAACACAAGCGGAGCTACGATGCGTCACCAACAATTCCTCGCTGATGGGCACTTCTCACAACTATCGAGCATATGCAGTCAACAGATGACTAGCACAGGTACTATATCCCAAACAAAGAGAAGCAAGAAATGTGGCTGATAAAAATTGACTGCGTTGCTATAGGAGATAAGCAATTCTCAAAGAGATTTCAGCGAAGCCAAAGAGAGAGCTGCTGAGGAAAAGAAACTAACCCCAGGCGTCTACGTGAAAATATCAGACCCCTTCCATGCTATGAGGGAAGAAGAGTGAACTTGGCGCTCTTTGGGATTTTCAATGTCGGAGTTTAGATAACTTCAGGATTTCAAAGGTGAATAATGACAACAATACGGTCGCTACGTCGCAGAGTATAGGGCATGCATATTGGCGGGAAAAGACAATGATGTATCTTATAGCGCGGCAACGTCAAGCGACTCGGGCTCTAATGTGCCGCACAGGAGGCCGTCGACGAGAGCACTGAATTGCGCAATGTCAGGGGAAAGGGAGACGCAGCGCGTTGCGAGAAGGTCTACACAGTTGGTAAAAGGGCAGCTGGTTGAAAAGGAGGCATAATATGTGGCTTCACCCAAACTGCATACGTAGGAGATCAGCCTTTACTGTGCTACACGCAATGTTGGAAAGCCAGATTTAAAAGACCAAATTTACACCGATCATCTGCATGTCGGCATCACCTCAAAACACCAATGCATTGCAGCGAAGATACGCCATCTTATATCAATACATCAAGGCTCTAGGTCATTTCTTTTATTTTATATGAATAGTTCCATTTGCTGAAAATTGTGTTAAGTGCCGTTGGTGCGCAGAGACAGAAATCTACCAGAACACAACCATAAACAGCCTCTCTGTTAAACTTAACCACCTCTTCTTGAAAGCAATCTCACTCCCCCTGAAAAAAACAGGCCTCCCACTCAGTACATTGTTATTTTGAGGGGTAAGAATGCAGCACTAAATACACTACCGCTTGCTGAAGTGTAAAGCTTTGAGTGTGCCGGTGCCCTAAGCAACGAGATGAGAAAGGTGTAATCCCCTTGTGGCTCACAGTATCAGGGCTCACAGTAACAAAAGCTTTCAGGGCTTACAGTTTCTTCCGAATATATTGTTGGTCTCGGCTCCTCCTTCGTGCGAAAACGGCTTTAGGAAATGACTCCGGATCAATTCTCTAAAGAGACAGTATCTTGAACGCATTCGGTGAAGACCAGGAGCATAATTTTCTTGCAACCTTTCTTTCATATAACGGTGTGACATTGCAAGCACATCTAGTTATCCAGATGTACGTGGGCATGCGTGCAGGTAACGAAGTACTTCCAGGACCGCGACCGGGAAATACCGACCCGGCGCTTGAGTGATGCCCGCAGGCGCTTCGACATGGGCTACCTCAACAACATCCACAGCGACCAGGGCCTCCCCACTGCCTACACCAGCAGCGACACCGAGGAACGACTCCGACTCGAACACTTCAGCTGGGACTTCGCCGGGGAGGCCGAGCAGAGCCGCGCCGACATCGACCGCTACCTTCGACTCTACGCCAGCTCCTTCGAGCCTGGCGAGATACTGCCTCGAGGTGCGGGACTATCTACACAGTTCACGAGTATGACGCTGTCGTGGCATTAGGCGTATCTAGCTTCATTTGTTATTTTTATTTTCTTAATTGCAAGAATCTTCCACGTGGGTGGCGGATTGCACTCAGTTCGATATCTGCACGCTCAACCTCCACGATCTCCACGCCATCCTATACTTCACTGCCTAGCGTTGAAAGTGGAGCCTTGCATCTACCATGGTAGATAAAGTGACTGCTGTACTCAGGAGGATGGCCCGCATTGTAACTTCATAACAGGCCTATTTTCGCCCATGAAAGCTGTTGAGATTTTTTGCGTGGCCACAAAGGTACGGTTCGGTAGACGGCGATTCAAGTTATTGGAGAAACGTGCTGAGTGAGAATCGTGCTGAGATTCACTCTCAGCTTTGATGTGGTTCGCCTTGATCCTACTAGGAACCCCAATCGTATCTTATTCCTTTTCTATGCGCGACTAACCACCTCTGCCCGGTGTCACGCTTCTTTTAGCGACGCCGTAACTGGAAACTTTCTGATGCCGCGATGTATTAGCGCCCTCTGCTTAGTCACTCACGTCACTTATTATTTTTTAATGCATCCTGAACCAATAAAAGAATTCTACGCGTAAGACACGTCAAATTTGTTGCTGGATTTTCGGCACCGGTGCACCCCTTTTGAAAATAACGCGGTGCTCCAGGACGCCATTCAGGCAGCTAAATCCGGCATACGCAATTGTTTCATTTAGGAGGACCCTACTACGCCACGCTGGCGAGTAGACAGTGGCTGGGGAACGCCTAGCCGCACATCTCCCGCGGAACCCCGGCGTTCGGAGCTGGTGGCGCCTTTGTTAGGGGGATTGATGAGTTAATCCTTTGCTTTTACGTGTTGTGTATCTCAATCCTCTCGCCACCTCTCACCACTTCAATAATAAGGAATTACATCGCACAAAATGACACTCTCAAAAAAACTCCAACACGCCATTTCTTCTCCATCCGCGTGTGCCACGACGGAACCGTTCGTGTTAGTCGATTCCTACCAACGCCTGGGATACGCCATTTTTTACCAGAGGAGCGTTTCAATCTTTCTTCTGTTCGTGCGGATTGTTAGCAGTAAATTCCGCTCGGTGAACTGGACAGGGGAAAATTCCTAGATCAGCAAGGGTGACGGTAAGTGGTGAGGAGGCAAAAAGCCCACGAGCAGGTGTGTGGAGTGTGCGCTTAAAAAAATTGAAGCCACTCTACTCAGCGCGAAAGCTGTCGGAAGTGCAGAGCAGTGATTCGCCATATTGAGTTGTGCCACCGTTATCCGCTCACAGCAACCACCCTCCACGCTCTTCACCACCCTGTCACAATCCTCTCTTGATGAATTGAACGGAGGGTTGTCCAATGCAACTCAAATTTACAGCCTTCGCAGTGCTCGCGCGCCCCCTGCCTGGAACAGCGCGAGCGGGAGTTCTGTTCTTTTTGTGCCAGCTTTCATCCGGCAAGTGCCGGTGCCTTAATGTGCAGTTTGGGACACATCGCTATTGGCGGCCACTGTTTTCTTTTACTATAGTGAGAACCAACCCAAAGAGCGTTCCTACCTAAATGGACGAGGGGGCTGCCGCTTATTTACGCATATTTTGCCTCAGCTGTAGCTGCAGTTTCTTTGCGCGAAACTACGGGGAAATGCATGACAAGCGCCAGCAGTTCTGGAGTTTGGAACTGTCATGACTATATAAACCGATTGTTTTTCGAGGCCTCTGTCTGGGTACGTTACGCCCGCTGTAACACTTTTGCGCTCTACTTTCATCCGTTATCGTGCTGCGCCGCCTGATTCCGGCAGGCGCTTAACATTGCGTCAGCGAACGAGTAACGGGACAAGGCGGGCTCCTAAAGTGCCCTGCACTTAAAAAAGCTTCCCGTGGTCTGAATGGAACCTAATTCCCTCGCCTACCCGGCGTCTTTCCGATTGCGCTTCACTGCGTCCAGGGCGCACATCATTTCCTTTGCTTTCTTACCGCTGACGCATACTGGCTTTGGGCTTTGCCTGAGCTGAATAGAGAAGACGCGGGTTCGATTCCCGTCCACGGCGGCTACTTTTCTTAAGGAGGCCAAAAGCAAAAACGCCCTTGTGTTCGAAATTTCGCCGCACGTTAAATATCCCCTGGTGGTCAAAATTACTCCGGATTCCTCAACTACAGCGCGCCTCATCGCCTGCATTGCGGCGGCGCGTAAAACCCTACAGTATATCAACCTATCAAAGAACTGAATGGACTTCGACTTCGTACTTTGGAAGTTGGATTCTGCAATGAGATATGCGAATTGCAGCCTTTGATACAGCTCAGTTTGCTTGAAGCAAGCTTCGCTTTTTAACACTCGTTTTTTTTTTTAATAAAGCGACAGCACTTCTTCAAAACGCCAAGTTAAAGGTAGTGAGGACCACCAGCTCCTCTGTCCACTCAGTGTGCGCGTCTCAATTGCGACGGTGGCCAAATTTTTATTACAATATTTCCTGCGTAACGGCACCGCACTGGGGAAGGTATGTTGCACCGCTTCCGTTTGCGTTTTGTTTTTCGGCAGTTATCTTCCCTCTTAGGAAAGGCTTACGGGAAACTTTCTTCCAATTATTCGAAAACTTTTTTCATAAAGTTTGCTCCTAAGCCCACCCGTTTTAATTTGAAAGCATTAACCAGCACATTATGCGGATAACAGGCGTTGTTCTTGTCCTGCATCGAGCATTGTATTCCACAGCTTTAAAGAGTAGAAAACACCCATATATTGTCGCATAAATTGGTGGCAGAGATTGCATTCTGTTTTATTTAGATGAAGGAAAAATTAGTTCGAGGAGAAAATTAGGTGCAATGGAGTATAATGGCATTCTAACCCGGGTACCTCAGTATGAGTCAACTGCCTTATCATGACGCTCACGAAACAGGTTGCCTGCTGCTGCAAAAGGGAGACTAGTGTGTGCGATGCTTGCGTAATATTGTGTGACAAGTGCAAGTGACAGCACTGCACGTGAAGAGAACACGTCTTTCTCAGCCATCGAGAACGCTGATCCTGTGGAAACATTACTCGCATTAAAATAGAAGTAACAGTCCCCTACGCAACTTGGCCTAATAGATATATTCGCTTACCACTTCCACTGCCGCGCCACCTATTTCAAACCGCTGTGCTGTCCCGAGGTTATTGATTATTACTTTAGTTTTCTTCTTATTAATTACCTTAAATTGAGGACGACTCAGTGTGCAATGAAGCGGAAGATTGATTGATGGGGGTAACATTAAGGGACACTAAGAGAGTGGAGTGGGTCAGGGAACAAACGCGTGTTAAGGACATCGAAGAATTTAAGAAGAAGAAATGGACGTGGGCAGGGCATGTAATGCGAAGGCAAGATAACCGTTTGTCATTAAGGGTAACAGAGTGGATCCCTAGAGAAGGCAAGCGTGGCAGAGAGCGGCCAGAAAGATAGACAGCAAGATGAGAACAATAAGTCTGCGGGGACAAATTGGTCGCCGCTAGCACAGGACCGGGATAATTGGAGACTAATAGCAGAAGCTTTTTGCCCTGCAGTGGGTGTAGATAGGTTGATGATGATGATGATGATGATGATGATGATGAACAGCATCCCAGCACAGCTCGTGCGAGTTTGTAATGAATTCTGTAAATCCGTGATTCCGTGACGACACCGAAAGACTTTGCCACAAACAATCCCGATTTTCTCTCTGAATTTTCGGGATTTTTGTCCAGCAATCCTAAAGTGTCTTAAAATAAATAAATACTGCTAAACTAAATCTTCTGCAGTAATAATTGTTCAGGCAAGAACTATATTACCAGTTCTAGTATCGAACCACCTTGTTTGCCGATATTTAACTTATTCATCCAGAGACTTTAGTGACAAGTGGTTTTCACCGCGCTCCCTTTAGTACCTCCAGCTCGGAGATTTTGGTGTATACAATTTCTCATAAAATGGGTTTCTCAACCGGTCTCGGCGAGCGTAACGTTTCGTGCGTAAGGCTTCACCCAGAGGCGGCGTACTTATAATTCAATGCAAATATCGTTGAGAAAGAAAACTTTCATGCATCTCCACCATAGCCAACCGAAGTAGTTCTTCTTATTTCAACGTCATCAAACATGGATCCAGCTTGAGATTCAACTAAATCGTCTGTGATAGATCCCAATGTGGCTTGACGTAGAAGGGAAGAACGTGTGGAATACATATTTACAAAGTCCTGTCTACCTGTTAATTTGTGCTATTCTCCACACAGGGCTAAATGGACCAGGTGGATTGACTGGGAAGACAGAACCCTATATAGTCCTGCAATTATTCCAAGTCCCTTTGCCTCATAGGCAGACGTTACAAAGCCTAGTGCTCAGCAGTACATCCATGGTCATGCCACATGTCCTGGATTCGCAGGTATAGCGCCAGCTACACAGAAAATGTACTCATCCTTATTGGGGCAGGCGTAAAAGCATCCTTCAGTATACGAGGGTGCTGCAGTCTAGGCGAAGAGACCACCGCCGGATAACCCTCCCGGCAAGCGGCTAACGGTACATATCCCGTTCTGCCGCAGGGAGCATTACCCCTGCGTCGCAAGTCTTGCTCGTCAGTGTCGTAGACTTTCGGGGCTCGTGGATGAACGAGTTCGACGACTGCACGCCCACCAGCAAGCCCTTTTACGAGTCGGCCCAAGAGGCGCCCACCGTCGTGCTCATGCTGAGTCAGACGGGCCGCTTCCGCACGACGACATGCGACGATCTCGGAGCCACTGCACTCGAGGTGCCCTACTGGTCACCCGCAATCTCGACCGAAAACGTATCCCGGGTTTCTTCACTGCCTTTCGGTGCCACGAGAAGCAGGTGAGCAGCGAAACCGCTCTTTAACGGTCAGATGTGTACCCGTTTTTCACGAGAAAGATCCCCAGAAGTGTATAGCGTTCTAAACGTGGTCATGGCTGCTAACATCTGGGCCAGCAGCCTAAAACTTCCTCGGAATAGTAGCGGCTCAAGGAGATGCGCTGCTCGCTTGCAATTGCAAACAGCCTGTTATTTTTTTCCAAACTAGAAGAATAAGTGTTTCGTCCTATGTAAAGAAACAAAATCATTCATTTAAAAGGAGCAAACAAAAGGTAGCGCTGCCACAGAGGATGCCCTCGCGAGCTCTTTGCCTGGCGGTTACGGGCAAACAGCTCCCGTGCGCTACAACGGCTGCATTCCCTCCACCGTCCCGCGAGTGCGGAACTTTGAAAACAAGGTTAGCAGTACGGGGCTACAAGAAGCTTCTGAACATAGAAAAAAATCAGCGGTCAGGATTAAAAAAAATGAAACGCATGCGATAGACTTCTGCAACGGAATCCTGAGTATTATCAAGCCTTACTCGGTGACTTCTCTGCAGTGACTTCTCGCTTCCGCGCGCATCGATAGTGATGGTCTCTTTACGACTCCAAACGGCCGTCATATGGCGTAGCGAGCACTGCCTTTACCCAGCCCTGTACAGCTAACACATGGGTGGCTGAGTAATTCTGGGAATGTAGTAACATTAGGCCTACACTCGATGCTGGACGCTTTTTTACGTAAGCTGGACTAGCGAGGACCACAGCCTAGGTATGTGGTAAAGGGGGTATGGGGTCGGGAGCATCCGTTCTGTAAAAACTTTTGTGAGCAGACGCACTGTTTCTGCGCGGCAAAAGTCAAAACATTCTTTTACCGTTGGCTGCACAACGAGAAGAGCGAGTGGTAGCTCTTCATGTCAGTCCCGGTGCTCGGGACTGATTTTTATCTTGGACATCTCAGAACTGCTACAGAGCAGCCCCTTATTTTTCCGCCTATGAGTGTTCATCGGCGAGGATAGTTTAGGACGGCCCTGTAACTGCTCAGAACTGCCCAGGAGCTGGCAAGTAAGAGACTACGAGTTTCGCTGTAAGCACCCCTTTTATGTAGCGTGCAAAAGCTCAATCGTGACGTTGATGGAAGGGTATTGAACGGCTCAGTACTGCACCCATTCATCTACAAGATTTAAAGTGCGGAAAAGCGGCTCCTTTCGAATTGCCGGCCGCGGTCGGAATCGTTATACGTGCGTGATAGTTTATAAGCGGGACCGTTATGTCTCCGTAACTTCTTCGCAGTGACGACTTTAAAATATATGGCAGAGAGGGGGTAGCCTCGGGCCATCGGTTGTATGTGTCGGCGCATGTGTTCCGGTATCTAAAGGCTTATCACGTGGAAGCGGTCCAACTGGGTCTTATTTCCCGATGTCGAAGCGTGACGCAGGAGCTTCAAACTCTTGTAGCGCCGCACGAGTGGGGCAAATGGCCTTCACCTGCTGACGCTCCTGACATGGACTCAGTACAACGCCCGACATCCACGTTTACGTCAGGGCGAAACGGAAGGTTCGATGGTCAGCGGTTGTTTGCCACACACACCCCTGTGGCTCTTAGCACAAAAAGTGTTAATTACCACTTCACACAACTATTACCACTTCACACAATTCGTGTTTTAACTGTAAGACTTTACAAGGAGTGTCGCAGGTGATCGTTCCATGTGCTTACGGAAGCGAAACTTCCAAAAGCACGACTAAAGAGGCCTTAACATTTCTATTGAGTCACGTAAGAGTCTTCCTAGTCAGTCGTAGCCCAGGATTCGAAGACCACGACTTTTATGCCGAAACCGAGGCGACGCCTGCTTCGTTTTGAGAACCTGGGAGGTCGACCTGGGTAGTGCCGGCAGAGAGTTCCGGAAGGAAAGAAGATAAGTAGGAGGAGCTCTTGGCATTATTTTTAAATCGATGTAAAAAGTTCAATTTTTGATAATGTAACAGAAATGCTTACGGCCCAGTGGATTGCGAGCATTTTACATTGAGGGTAGTGTAGCGTGCTTTTTGAGCCTCAACGTTGCAAAAGAACCCCAGTGGTCTTCCCTCTCTACCTTCTGCTGCAGCAGCGCCTTCATCACTGCTACCATGAAAGCAGGCAGCTACCAGTAATTCGCGCGTTTGGACCCTAAGCCCAGAAGAAATAATGACAAAGGCGACTGTTGCTAGATCCTTCTCAGCTTTCTCAAAGACATTCTGTTCGTCTACCCAACACTCTGGTGCCATTTGGGCGTCTCGGCACAGACGTTCGTTCAGTGGCTGAACTATTTGTGTGCAAAACAGACTGAACCACCCGTGGAAGCTTGCGAGCCTGGGAAACTCGCGAAGCTTATGGAACGATGTCGGGAACAAAAAAAATTCAGGAAAGCTTGCACTGACGCTCAAGACTTTATGGCGAAGTTTTTGTAGGTGAGCATTGCCGGACACATAGTTAAGTTTCAGTATCATGGTTCATTTGCATATAGTTGCGGTGCTAGTAATTGTCGCCATATGCTTCGAAGAGGTCGTCGTCCTCTTTGCGGCGAGTGGTGGATGCAAAGTCATCCTCAGAAATGTACACTTCTACCAGCTCAACTGGCGAATCTTGCACTAAGTAAAGGTGAGATCTAGCTACACGTTCTTGACAGCATCTGAAATCCATGGGGGCACCGATGGCCCGGAGGAGGTTGACCGCAATTTAATGTGTCGAAACCGGAAGAGGGCCATAAACGAAACACTTGCGTTGTAGCGCCAAACAATTGGGCAGCTCGAGCTTCCTGGCGATGAATGCAGGTTTACCGGTTCAAGTATTATCCTCGGGTTTCGGCATGCGTATGCAAGTGAGCACTGCCATGGTCATAAACCAATAGCAACTCTTGATAACGGCTGGTGAAGGAGCTGAGAAAGGAGAAAAAAGTTGTGTGGTCCCATCACAGGGCAGGACGGTGTGCAAGAAACGAACATACGTCGACGGTGAACCCTTCCTGGCACCCCTTATTTCCTGCCTATGCGCTTTGTATCAAGCGACCTTCCACACTGGGCACATCACCATGACCCTCACCGATATTACTAGTCTCATTGTGTGTTCATTGTAGTGCGAGGGGTCTCCAAAACACGAGTGCTCCTATTCTGAGATTAATTTACTAAAGCAAAATCTTTCTTAGTAGAACCGATGGCTACCTATTAAAACACTAATTGCATTTCGCCATGGACCGGTTGATCGACCGAAAAGCCCTGATAAGATCTTTGGGCACACGACGCGTGCGTGACACCAGGGTTTCATTGTGCCGTAACGGTCACTTTGAAAATCGCGAAAAAGTAACGGTTCTATATAGGAGAATACACTCATCGACCATGAAGAAGAATTACAATTTTATACCTCCATCTCACGAAATATGTATTGGCATACGCTTAGATCCTTAGTGGATGCGCTTACTTAGTGCGCGCAAAATCGTCGCATAGGTTTGTTCTTCATTTCGATTTGGGTCTTCAAAGATTTGACGATCTTTGAACGCAGTTTTAGCTAAAGCGCAATTTCAGCGAATGTTCTTACGCACTTTTGACGCAGTTCTGATGTCAGAAAGCTTTCGGCTTCCCTCCAATTTCTTCAGGAAGGAATGGTTATATTTCTTGCTTCCAAAATTCTATATCTCATTCATCCCTTTACTTATACACCTTTTTTAGTTGTAGTCACTCCGTAAGCACGCTGGTTGACAGGTTTTCAGGGCTCTGCATAAAATGACTCGGCCAAGACAATATTATTCTCCTAGTTTTTGACCCGATGTCCTTAATCGTTTGTCCTTAATCCCCGAGGCTCCTTCACTACACATGACAGTTACCTGTATCGTAATTTTTATTGCTCCTAGGCCCGGTTTGTTCTTTGTTCAATATGGGATTATAGATTTCATAGCTTTCAATTTATTGAAAGTGGGTGCACATTTTATTACTTCAAAGGGGTTGTTGAATGCAGCCCAACTCACACGAATTTTATGCCTTACTTCCTTACCATTATTTCTGTTAGAAACGAAAAATATTCGGCAGCCAGCTTTAGTAAGTCCTTGCCTAGGCGGAACGGACATTTTTGGGCGTGTATTGACTATACGGTTTATTTTGTATGCTTTTTGAAACCCTTGGGCTAAGTTTTCCATATAAAGTTTAGCAAAAAAAAATTTAGGTCTACCAATTGAGTGAACCAGACTGTGTCATCCGCCGTTTTCAAGTGGCTAAAACATCTCAGACTGCATGTGTCATCAACTTTTCTAAATGAATCACAGACTACCGGCTTACACTTCATGCCCCCCCCCCCCCGCTTGTTTCAATCAAACAATAAAATATAATTACGAAGTGGTAGCACAATGGGCGAAAGAATTTACAATATAAGAAGGGCGAGACTGGTCGCGTAAAGGACTGCTCCATGATCTAGCAATGATTTTTTCTGTACGACGTATTGGTTGTGTTGCTACCAATATCTCAACGACATTCCATCCTTGTCTGACAACTTCTGCTCATTTCGAACTCGTGGAATAGGGTTTCCAAAGCCTTTAGGCGCTATTGAAGGGCAAAACTATCGGACAACTGTGTGTTTTCTTTTTCCCCGTCATCGAAAGGAACACGACAATTTCTGTGTTTTCTGCATCGCACAGTGCCTCATTTTACCCGCAGTGCCTCGGCGGACTGGGGTCCCAAGTTCTCTCTGGTGATCCTCCTTCCCAACGAAGTCGATGGACTCGCAGCCCTCGTGGACAAGCTAACCGCCTTCACACTGCAGCGCTGCTTGAGCCAGCTCAAGGCAAAGGGGGTCATTCGCGTCAGTATGCCACTCTTCAGACTCAAACATGTGAGTTGCAACAATCGCCACAATGCTTCTCCCGGGGCACTGTGCTATATTCATAGATATTTTGAGCGCTCTTTACACGCCATGAACAATCACTCTAGGAGTAACCGCGTTGTACATTCACTTTATGCATAACCGATAGCGTAGAAACTCCCCCAAAACAACATTTAGCTGTCCCGGCTTTCATCACTTTCCTTTTGTACTTTGTTCATCAGGTTCTCTAGCACTTTCTGGGCGGAAAGGAAGTTTTAAACGCGCACGTAAGGTACCTGGATTGCAATAAAGTGGAATAAACAATGCAGCACGTTCCCCACACTAGGACAAGATGGATCACAACTGCGACTTCATCACCAGAAACATAAGCCGATCATCCCAATCTCACAACTTTCGAGTCATCATCCCCTATCAAGAAGTCTCCTACTCTAGTGGAATGGCGTTCTTCGAACCCGAAATCAGGGGGGGGGGGAATTCCGTGGTTTCTAAAATTCTGGAGACGAAGAAAAATCGTCCTCGTGCTAGGTGTTCTAACCCGACACCACCACTTCGCTGCCAACACATACATTCGCTGCCTTGTTACGGACCCTCGTTAAAACTATCTTGACTTTGGAGGCTTCATGGTGTCAAAGCTACAGTGAACTCACTGCGGCAAAAGGCCTTCAGGGGCAGATATTAGTTGAATATCTGGATAGAACAACCCAACGTGTACCTTGCTCCTGCAGAGACAAAATTTACCTACACATATAAGCTCGCAGTGTGGCGCAGTCTTCCTGGGAAGCCATAGGAATGAACTAGAACGGGTCGTGGAAGTTGTGCGCTTCTGTTGAGAACGAAGCTTCGCACATTCTCAGTGTAGCGTAGCATTATTTACTCGCAACCTTGTTTGTGTGGTAGAACAGTGATTACTGGACTGTTCCTCTCAACCAGGTGACTGACCTCTGTCCGACCCTCTCTGCACTGGGCGTCTCTGACGTATTCAGTGAGCGTGCACAGCTCTGGGGTGCGACGGCCGGAGAGAAGCGCGTGTCAGGTATGCGCCACGGTGCTGCATTCCAGACGGCGCAGACTGGCGGACGCCGTCTCTCGGAGAACAAGCCAAGGCAACAACGTCAGTCGGCCGCGGCTGAAGTGATTGCGCCCTTAGCGCGCGCCATATCCTCAATGGTGAGACGACCCCAGCCGCCGCTCGACTTCACCGTGGACAGGCCCTTTGCGTTCGCCGTTGTATGCATGCACCCGGACACCTTCCTCCTCCTCGGGTGCGTGCGGAAGATCATATGGTGATGATCAGGCTTCCTGCGGAGCTTCACTTAGACATGGATGGGCTATCAGAGAACCTCTCTACGGAGGCAGGACACTGTGTTAACGAAGGCGTCTTCTATTAGTATGTCAGTTTACGATTTAAGCGACGCCAGACCATGGATAAAAGCAACTCTTCATCTACTGTGACTCTATTCATCAAGCATACTCACCTCACGCATTGTAGCAGATATAAGTGCAAATTTTGATAGATTTTGTTGTACGTACTTCTTCCTCCGAGACATAATGTGTGAGAGAGTAGACATAATTCCGCTTTCAGAAATGTGGAGTGTATGAGAGATCAACAATAAAACATCCTTGATTATGACTAGCTGAAGCGCACATATTGCCGCTGGAAGTATTGGTATGGCGGAGTTGTCATAACGGTTCGTTGAATTTTCTTGCCGTTCGTTCAAATGCTTTTTTTTATTTACGGGCAGTACCTGCGTCAAGAGAAATAAATGACGTTTAGGTTACACTTCATTGGAGGAACTTTTGCTACGTTTCTTAGAGCTTCGCCTTGACCTTGGCCTTGGCCTTCTTTGGTGATGCTGAAGGTCGACAAAGATTAGGTGGCACGGCAGTCGACCGGGGTTTTTGACCCGTGGCCGAAACTCTCCCTGAAGCTTGTCAGCGTCAAGCTGGGTCACCGGTCGCGAAGCGCATTCCCCCGAGACAGGGAAATTCCGAGGCTTTTGTAAACGCCTCGCTGTATTTTTAATGCATATAAGACGGCAATATATTGTCATTTTCACTGTTTTGAGGGGCCACACTTGCTTTCGAGCTTCCTGCGCTTTCAAACTGAATTCACTACCGGTAACAATGCTACACATAGCAAGGTCTACAATGGCACTCTCTATCTTCACTGGATCATTCAGCATAAAAGCAACAGATGATAAAGCAACGTTTCAGCTATTTGCGGAGCAAAGTATTCTATAAGGTAGAAGTTGACGATGTTTCTCAATAAACCTTTTTAAAGTTAAACAGCGGGTGATAACGCAAGTGAGTTTCTTTATTTTTGTTCACCGAGGCGCTTAAACAGGCATGGCGCAGCCGCATTTACATGGCGAGTGCTCGCAACGATGCTGTGAAACGGTATCGCGAGCCAACGACGTTAAGTTTTAACTTTTAAATCGCGCGGCGATGTTTATGCAAGCCAGAAAGCAGCTGTAAAAATAGGTTCAAGGAGTAAATGTTTACAGTCCCTGGATATATCGTCCGGAAACCATAGGCATTCAAGCTTACCAATCGTTTTCCAATACTCAACTGCGAGTGTACGCGTCTGTGAGTACAAAACACTTCGATGGGCTTCAAGGTACGCAAACAGCATTTAGAGTACGAGTAAACTTATCATTCCTCCTAATTTTCCTAATGCTTGTCGCCTGGTTGATTAAATGATTAATGATTGATTGATTGATTGATTGATTGATTGATTGATTGATTGATTGATTGATTGATTGATTGATTGATTGATTGATTGATTGATTGATTGATTGATTGATTGATTGATTGATTGATTGATTGATTGATTGATTGATTGATTGATTCGTGCCCCAGCATGAACAAAGCTTATGAAGCGTTGGCATACGGACCGGTGCTCTGTATGGGTATGTAACACTTTGCCATAAGGACACCAGCCAATTCCGGATACGAGCTGGCCTAAGGGTAATGTTCGCGCTTAGAGAACCGACAAGGTCCCCCGTTTGCCGGAAATTTAATTCTGACCAAACCTCGGTAAAGCTGAATGTAGTCGCTGAAGCTCACTTATTTTTTTTAAATCCCGTCTTACTCAAACTAGGCGTTATCGGTAAGTGCCTTATCTGTCCGCACTCAAACTAAGTGTCACCAAGTCCCCCTCATTTCTGCTCACTCATACTCGGGCTCACAGACAGCGCAGGACACCCTCACAGCTCACGAAGACATGACTCACAACAGGCTTACGACACATATGGACCTGTTTGGGCCCACACTTATTCTGACTCAGTACGCATACGGACTCGGCAACTCTCACGAACTTGGGCCGACTCTAAACACAAATGAACTAAGACATCACACACACTGAGGTCGACTTAGAATCTGAGGCTGTCACCTATGCGGCTAGCTATAACTTTTGTAAAAAGCTTTTGCACAACTGAGAGTAGGCTCATGGGTCTGTAATTCTTGAGGCCTTTGCGATCTCCATTCGCTTAAATAAGAAATATATTGGCGTTTTTCGACCGTATGGGCACGTTTTGCGTCTTCAAGCGTTCAGAAAATACTACATCAAGCTTTTCCAGTACAATACCTCCTTCCTCCTCCAAAATATTCACAGTTATGGCGTCATCACCTGCAGCTTTCACTATTTTTATGCCTTTGCGAGCCTTCGCAATTTCCTGTTTAGTTACTAGCCGGACCTCGCAAGCTGAGCTTGTACTCTCAGTAGATTTCTCTTGTCAAACGTTTCTGCCATACAGCCTGGTCGAGAATCTTTCTGCTATCTTTATTATCTCACCGAAGTTGGGCGTAATGTTACCCTGCTCGTTTCTTTGTGCGTGCATCCTGTGTTTGCCGATGACGATCTTTGTCTTAGTTGCTTTCAAGCTTCCCCTTGTTTGCAGTGTTTCCTCGATCACTGCCATATTATATACACGAATGTCGTTTGTTTTACTTCTGCCAAACGGTTTCGAAAGCTCGGCTCCTTCAATCCGATCCGCCGTACTTGAAACATTTACCTTCTTACGATTCACAATGAGTTCCTTCGTTTCCTTAGTTTTCCAATTTGTTCCCTACATGTTGCTTCTCCCATCGCTGTTGCTGGTTCCCTGAGTTGCAAAAGTTAAGTTGTCGTTTAGCCTGTCTACACTCACCTCATTCTGCTGCTACAGATGGGCGAATTTGTTTTGAAGAGTTATGCTAAGCTTCAGCGAACTTGCTCTGGCTGACTCCATCCAAATTTCTTAGTTTCCCAGAGTTTATTCTTTTCTCTTCCGAAATTTAGCCTCAGATTGCGTCTAACCATGCTTTTATTGCTGCTCCAAACCCTACATAGCACCTCTACGTCTTGCACGATACCCGGGTCCTTACAGATGCCAAGAAACTCGGACGGC
Organism: Haemaphysalis longicornis; assembly: GCA_013339765.2. Taxonomy (NCBI): domain Eukaryota; kingdom Metazoa; phylum Arthropoda; class Arachnida; order Ixodida; family Ixodidae; genus Haemaphysalis; species Haemaphysalis longicornis. The sequence goes on from CM023450.1 coordinate 174,588,966, forward strand.
AATGGCATGCAGCACTTACTATAAAACTTGAATCAGGCTTGGATGTCAGGTACTCTTCCGCTCGAAGGGAAGCACTCCGTCGTAATACCTGTTCCTAAGCCTGGCAAGTCGCTTGCACAGCCGGGCAACATGCGGCCAATTTCACTGCCTTCGACCCTTTGTAAGCATCTGGAGAGAATGGTTTTCACATGTCTCAATTACCACTTTGGAAAACCATGTGCCCATTTCCATCTGGCGCAAGCAGGACTCCGGCCAAGTATTCACGCACACTTTACTTTGCCTTTCACTTCACACTTCACTTTACTTTACATTGCCTTTGCTTCCTCGGGCGTGTGGCAAACAAGCGCCGTGGCTGGAGAAGAGGTGTATCCAGCATCCCGCTCGCCATAGACATTCGCTACGCGTTTGACACCGTTTGTCACAAAGCCATTATTTTAGCATTGGGAGAAGCTCGTCCATGCATATGAATCGTAAAGGTTATTAGGGCGTTCTTTCAAGACCGCACGTTCTAAATATGTAGCGCGCGTAAACAGCGTAAAAACTACGTCACTACACAAATAGGGTAGGAGTGCCCCAAGGGGTAATCCTCTCACCAACCCTATTCAACCTAGTGATGAGAGGGCTTGCAAATTGCCTTCACTATCACGATACGGGCATTTGCTCTGATGTAACTATATGAACTGGATCAGTGCAGCATGCCACAACAGAACATGCAGGAACTGCCGTTCAAGCTGCCATGGATTCCTTAGTCGCTTACCTTCCACAGACCGGCATGCACCCTTCGGCTAAGGAACCCCAGCACATTCTCCTGGGAGGTTCACAGAAGGAAAGGGCTAAAGCTAGCCTCAAGCTCGGGGGCCAACCAGTGCTCGGAAAACCTACTTGCCTAGTTGGCATCTTGGGGGTACCATTTCACGAGAACGTGGGGTGCCGAAGAAAGGCTTAAAGAGCTCGTGCCTACATGGACGAAGGTTCGTAACCTCATTAAAAGGATTTCCCATAGAAGGGGGGTGCAGGTACCACGGCCGCCCGCATGTTAGCAGCAGCAGTTCTAACGTCACGCGTCTGTTATGTAGTGTCGTGTTTTCACCTCACTCAGGCGCCAAAACAACTACTAGAGGTGTTACAAGAAGCATTCATGCGTGTTATTACGTGTTACGACACACACGATAGAAGAGCTATGGTTTCTCCGGCCTTCGAATGGCTGTGACTTCGAAGACGGAGGACATACAGGCGCGCACATACTGCCTGTGAACGGTCTGCTATTTAGACTTCCCTGCACCATACCAACGGCCAAATATTTCAATGATTCCACCATAGGAGGATGAAAATGTCCGTCTGAGGAATCCCACTACCCGCAAGCTGATAAAAGCGTCCCGACTTTTTAAATTTCTGGCTACCCTACAAAAGCCCCTTCTTTGCAATTTTCCCACACACCTGCTGGGATCCACGCACCGCGCAGGCATTGTTTTTAAAAGAGTCTTTCTTGGTCTACGAATACAGAAAATTTTGGTCTGATTGTATACCTGTCTGTCTGTCTGTCTGTCTGCCATCGATTTAGCCGCCTGGCCAAAGTGAAAAAGGCGCTGTTTATACCCACAGCCCATGGACTTCCTGTGACCACGGTCTGCTATTTATGGACTTCCCGTGTCACCATTTGACCAAGAACAGCCAAATATTTCCTCAATGATTCCACATAGAAGGATAAAACAAAAAAATGTCCGTCTGAGGATCCCATACCACCCTAAAAGCGCCCGAGATATTTGTAAAGTGTTCTGGAGCTACCAAATTCATGGATGCAAAGCCCTTCTTTGAAAATTTCCCACGTTACGCCTCAAATTAAGCTGGGACTGCGTTCCACTGCATAAAACCGCGCATTCCCTCTGCCCCGTGCTGTTTCCCATTGTTTTAAAGATGATAGTCTTTCTTGGCTTCTAGTGGCATTTTAAGAAATCAAACGGAAATTTTGGTCAGTTACTCTGTCTGGTCGTCTAGGTCTGTCTGTCGTCTGTCTGTCGTCGTCTGTCGCCTGCCAAGATTTAGCCGCCTGGCCAAAGTGAAACAGAAGCTGCACCTAGTTTATATACCACAGCCCAATTAAGCCAGGTCCGGTGGAATATTCCGTCAACTTAGTTGTATGCCACAGAACAGTAGTACATTACGTATACAAAACAAAAAAATAAATAAAATTACAATACAATAAGGATATTTGAGTTTTCTTTTGTAACAAAATGGGGATGCTTGGTTTTTGCTTTAGCAAATTAGGCACTGCGTTCACTGCATAAAAATTCCCTCTGCCCCGTGCAGTTTCCCACGCCACTATAGCTTCTAGTGGCATTTTAAGAAATGAAAACGGAAACAGTTACGAAAAGTTTCCCTAGATAGGTTCCCCGTTCCGTTGGAACGCACGTGGAGTGGGCAACAGGTTCTATAAAAGTTGAAGACGGGCGCCGCGGTTACCGCATCTCCGCCGCACGGCACTTCTAACATCGAGCACCTGGCCTGCAGATGCTGAACGCGGTAAGTTTAAATTGACTTGAGCAAATATCTGGCGTGTGTATGATGGGAGAAGCACCGCGGGAGAGGAACAGCATGATAGGTGAGCGGGAAAGCGAAGGGAGGCATTTACTTGACAAATGCTTATGAAAGGCTATCGTCTTTCGTCGACATTTGCAACGAAAGGAGCAGGTACACAGCCAATTTTTATCACCCTCAACGTGGCATGCGCCATGGCGTCATGCTCCAGCAAGATGGCCGGGATTATCCCACATCTTGTGATTGGGAGTTGCACGCTATACACATGGCTTTGGAATTTGTAGAACAGCTAGTGTCTCAGGGCGCATTCTCCTATGGGGAGCGCCGAACCATTTACACATATTCCCTTGGAGCCCTAAGAAAATAAGGCACATCCCACGGCAATGCTCTCTAACCTACCGGAATAAGAGCAGTTGCCGCGCACTTCGCGTGCAACACATCGTGGAGGTATGTTCCCCGGCACACGGGTGGCTACGCTAATGCGACAGCTCACGCTTTGGTCAGCACACTTCTTAATTCCGCTAGCCGCCACTAGAACACGGACTCACTACCGTCCATCCACTCCAAGAACCTGAAGAACAGCGAGATTTGCTCAAGCAACGAGTACACCAAGTGCTTCTAGACTCGGTGCCTTCTAATCCCCGCGGACTACCGCGAGCTGCCGAAGTTCTCATACGCAAGGCTAGAGATGGAGTTGCACAGACTGACGATGTCATATCCAAGTGCCGTGCTTACATCCGTCGTCCTGCACGCCAGCTACCTGACGACGCTGAGCCATCCCATCCTGACGTCACCTGCCGAACATGTGGCTTGGTGGTCCGCCCTAATATGAAGCACCTCGTGTGGGAGAGTCCAGGTCTTGAGGGTGTTCGCGCGCTTCATCGCCGGCAAGCGCCAACGTACAACTACTGGATAACGCCACCACAGCCTTAACGTCGTCCGTGTCCTGCGTTCCCTCTGATATTTCACAGGCGTGGGTGACATCGTGAGCCGAACTAAATTTGACCCTGTTCTTTCCTTCCCTCAAATCCCTTATAGATGGTCTTCACAATGTGTTTATCGGGCGGTTTATTCTCTTGGCAACACTGAAAGACGCCATGACCGCGTCCGCCGTGTCTTCGCATGCATCCGCATCTGACAAAAATAGCAGTGGCTTGGCTCAGTTATGCCAGGATATGCGTAGCCGCTCAGCCTCCTGGCAACGCCGCTTTGCTAGACGTTCCTCCCTTTGCTGCGGTGTCTCCGCAGCACGTCTAGCCTTCTTCTGTTCGTTCTTCCTACGCTCAACCGCTAATTTCCAGGCAACTCTGGGATCCGATAAGGTAAGCTTCTCCGCTCTTCTCCGCCGCTGAGCAGCACTTTCGCTCGCCTTCTCCAAGCTATGCCACACTTGCAAACACCCCGCTATATGTATAGACCCACTGATACCTCTGCGCATGCGCACTAAATGAGAGGCGCTATAAAGCGCTCCGGCGCATCGTCAGACTTGGCTACTGCGCAACTCAGGCGCACAGCTGGGCACGCGCCGGCGCCAGTGCGTCTGCCGCGGCTATGACGTTACTCCTCTTCAATGCGCAGACCTGCGAGGCGCGCGCGGCGGCAGCGGCTCCGGTGCGCCAGTTGTGCGCCGTGCGATGTCACTGCTCCTCGCGCATGCGCAGCACGGCCCTCCAGGAGCCACGTGAAACTGCTCAACCTCGGCCAGTGTAGCTCACGCTACAAAACAGGCCCTGTCGTCCATCGTCTGCCGTTACCACGTGATTCTCGGCGGTGGCGTCAGTCAACACATCTGAATAATCTCAGTGGCATTGTGTGGGGTACTCTACTTGCCCTAGAGAAATCTGCAGCACAACTGTAGAATAGAACCTCGGGTGTGAAAAGCGGCACGATGCACGAAATGCTTACGCTGCAGCGCCATGCTTGCGAGCAGGGGTATACACACCGGTGCGCCCGCACCTTGGCCACGCCAGAGTTGTTCAGTACGAAATAATAATACTTCCGAATCAATTGGGAGGTTCAGGCGAATGCCGTTAAGATACGGTGGTGGCTTAGCGGCCCAGCAGTGAGCGCACTGCTAGCAGTAAAATTAGCGACATCTGTTAAAGAACTGGATGTGGACGCGAGTCCATGGCTGAACCGAACCGAGGTTATTCGCCTCGTCCTCCTCAAGCCCCTGATGGTAATAATAGTGGGCGGTTAGCCGTCTTTGTTCTCTTCCTCTTCCTTAATAAATCCGCAACAAATCCCCCCCCCCCCCCTGGTGACACTAGTCGGGAGGTGCAGAACACGTTAGTCTCGTTTTATCCGTAGATAGGTCGCGCGATGTAATTCATTTGAAGGCGAAAGGTGGCAGATTCCTTCTGCTTCATCCTCCATCGATGCTTCGAGGCGCGATGCCTTCTTCTTGCTACTTTCTTGGCTAGTACGGGCCACGCTGTTTTGCTTGAACCGGATTGTCTTCTGAATGTGACAATGAAGCTACTCTTCGAGCAATCATGGATATTTCTTTTTCGGAATGCAGCCTCAACCTTCTGGTCAGTGGCACCCCGTATCCTTACGGGGTTGCTGATAACTTGCTTAGGGGCATGATCTATTCGGAAGCAAGTTACCACCCTACTGCACGTATTGTTACGGGGTGGCGAGGCCACGCGTGCAGGAGCCTAAAACAGAAGATGCGTCTACATTGGGTTCTGTTTTCAGACTGAGTTTATTGGAAGACTCTCGAAAGAAGGAAAAAGAAGTACACACAGAAAAGAATGGGGAGGGAGCTACACACACACACGCCACACGCCGCACGCACGCACGCATGCACGCACGCACGCACGCACGCACACACACCACAAAACACACACACACACACAAACACACACACACCCTCGCAGGTCACAGCACAGACATAACACGTGCGCCGGCGCCCTCGGGCAACAGACACTCTTGGAATGGGCCTCACGAACCCCGGAGGCCGTTTCGAAGGCGCCTACGGCGGTCGCACTAGGTGTCGGTGACGGGACCCAGGCGCTTTAATGATTCACTGGGGGCAGGCAAGCTATGTGAACTTCGTCTGCGTGTGGCGCCGGCGCTTCGTCTCTCGCGGTGGCTGCAGCTCCTTACAATAAAATACAACAGTCCCCTTTTCTTTTCCTGTTCGTCTTCGATGTTCCTTTCTGCGTACTGTCTCAGTTTTTTTTACTTGGGTCTGCATCGTTGACATGTACCTGGTTTTCCTCTTCTTGTGGTCGAACGGACGCTTCACTTTCACGTGCTTCAATTCACATTTTCCGAGGTTTGCTGCTAAGCCACTCGTTTCGTAACGGTGGTTCACGACTGAAGGTGTTGCACGCAGACCCATTTTCATCCCTTGATTTAATATTGTCGTTGCCTGTGTGCGATCGCTTCCTGGGATTCGCACCGACAGCATCCAAGTCTCCAATGATATTGTCGTCGCTTGGGCGGATTGCTACGGTGCCGGCTGCTTCCTCGAACTTGTGCATCCCACCATGTCCCGCAGTCTGGTTCACCGATGACGCCGCCATTGTAGGGGCACTGAGCTGCTCTCTCCTGCCTTCCACTAAAGACGATGAACCCGTGGTTTAGAAGGCACCCCTTGTTCCGAAGGGGAGTACTGCATTGGCCGCGTCCCTTTTCTTAGAGGTGCCACCTCTGGGAGGCCCCTGCTTCTGTTGACGCGACGATAAAGTCTTCGTCGCGGTGCCCTACTTCCTCAAAGTTGCTTCAGAGATTCTTTCCCTTAGTAAAACCTTAGTGCAACTGATCGTGTATGAATACTCTTCGCTTTCTTCTAAGTCATTTACAAAGCTCTCAAAGTCGAGAAGGCTCTGGATATGTTCGTCCAGCTTTCGAAGTTCCTGCTGTCTTTGTTCCGCCATACGGCGCAAATCAATAAGCATACCCATATTTCGAAGGTGACGATTCCAAGACAAGAATTGCTGTGCTGGCTAATTCGGTTATGCCCGCCCGGAGGGTGACCCGCGAACACGAAGTTTTTCCATGACCTGCCTGTCATCAGAACCAGGGAGCACAGCGAAGCAGGGGTCGGGGTTGTCTCGGGTTCATCTCCGGCTTCCAGGCGGGGGAAATGCGTCCAGCACGCAGCCATGGCAGGCACCATTCAAGAGTGAGGCCTCGGAAATGTGAAGATGCGACGTAGTCAAGGTGACGAATTAACTAGAATTCGCTGCGGGCGTAAAGTCCGCCGGTCCATTGTTCCCGGGTTTCACGGCACCATAATGTTATAGAACGGGACGCGGACGCGAGTTCATGGCTGAGCCAAACCGAGTTTATTCGCCTTTTTCTCTTCTAGCCCCTGATGGTGATGACAGTAGATGGTTAGCCGTGTTTGTCCTTTTCCTCTTCCTTACTAAATCCGCAACAACATCTATCAGCGAGGGGGGGAACGCCCGAAATGAAAGCGTTCGTAGAAAGAGGAGCAAGCTGTTGCCGATACCAAAACACACCAGCTGGAAACCAGGTGACCGCAGCTGGTAATCGCTTCCATCGTGTCTTGCGACGGGTAGGCTGTAGGGCGCTACTCGAAACAGCAGTCAATGTCGAACTAATACTTCTGCGCTCCTGGTACGGCCTCATGCGTGCGTCGCCATGCTTGTGCCTGCACGTTCCCGTTGCTAGGCGACACACACCGTTTCCGGCATGCGCGCCACACCAGTGAATACAACCTATAGGTGTCTGTACCATCCCCTTCCTAATGAGGTTATTCTATCTAGCTATCTATCTATCGATCTATCTATCTATCTATAGATCTATCTATTATCTATCTATCTATCTATATCTGTCTATCTGTCGTCTTCGATCTGTCTGTCTGTCTGTATCTATCTATCATCTATCATCTATCTATCTTATTATCGATCGATCTATTCTAGCTGATCTATCGACTCGATATATCTAGACGATCCGTCGAGCAACCGGTCAGCAATCAAGCCAGCCAGGTAGCGCTATCTAGCTATCTAGCGTAGCAGCTATCGAGCGATCTCTCGAGCCGATTAACGAGGATCGAGCCTCGAGCGATCCTATCTATCTATCGATCGATCTATCTATCTATCTATCTATCTATCTATCTATCTATCTCTATCTATATAATCTACTATCTATCTATCTATCTATTATCATCTATCTAGCTATCTATCTATCTATCTATCTAATGCGTAGCATGTTTTGCCAACTACCCTCAAAACCAGAACCGTGTAACGCCCTACATCGTGTCCACGCCATGGCTATGAGGGGACTCAGCAAAGAGTTTGACAACTAAATTATTTGACGATTATCACCACAGACGGGACCATGTATCGGCCTTCATTTCCACAAATAATGCAAATTTAGCACAAGTAACAACTTAAATCGTTATAACAACGTAGACTGAGGTAATTGGCCGAACAAAATATTGCAATACCAAAGTACAAGGGACGAACAAACCATAACATTTTAACAAAAAAAATCTGAGAAAATCAAAAATACCGATCCTATACACCTTCTCGCATAACCAAAGCATACACAAGACAACTCCGCATAAGAAGGTGCAAAATAGGAAATAAAAATACCAAAAAATGCGAATAGCCTGTAACCTCTTGCATTTCCACAAAACATTTAGATTTGGCCGAAGTTATAGCTTTAATCGGTATAACATAGTAAATGGAGTTAATTCTTCGGACATAAACTTTAAAAAGACTAAAATTGTATCAAAAATGATCTGACGAAATCAAAAAGATCCATCTTATACATCTTCTGCAACAACCGAAGAATAAAAGAAATCCTCAAAGAAGCGTCCAAAATACGAATAAAAAATAGCGTAAGCGGAGAAACTCTGCAGTACGGCCTTGCATGTTCGGAAAAAATCTAAACTAGCGAAGTAAGGCATTTCAGCACTTCGTCGCTATAATGGTGCGAATTTAATCATTGCCGACAGGAAACAAAAGAAAACAGAAAAATAAAATAACACAACATCTGTGAATACTCGTGCCATATTTTGCTCTAAAGAACTTATAATCTATACACGTGACATAAGGATCCTACCGATTAGTAGATAATTCTCTGAGTTTCTGCTTTTAACGCTACGCGCGGGAAATCATCAGGAGTGACTGAGGCTTGTGTTCTTGAAGAACTGGTGAACCAGACGCAAAATGTCTCTCCTTGTATTATAATGGCCTTTAGGAAATATGACATCGGCCCAAGAGGCACGCGGGTCGTCTCTCCTTCGAAGTTCTTTCAACACGTCCGACCGATTCATCACATGCTCTGGGCAGTCCATGAAAAAAAATGCCCGGTGTCACCTATTCCACCACTCTTTGGACTTGTACAGAGGTGAGGAGGTGAGATTTAGCTTATGAAGCCACCGTGTTGCTTGCGCTGAATTTGCCTGAATGTATCTGTCCTCTTTATTTCTTGGGTAATATAAGTAAGGTGCTCGGGTAACCAAAGACATCAAAAATCCTCTTTAATGATGGTTGTGAAAATTCGCCGTTCGTCCGGAGCCACTTTCACAAAACGAGTACACGATGTCGCTTCACGGCCGAACGTGTCACTGGCTTCGTATTCTAGCGCTTCTACGTGTAAAGGGACCCACTGTAAGAGCACGCCACGGCCGTTTTTATTTAGCTGCTGAAGGAGGCGTAGGGAGCGTTTTCAAGCTGGTTCTACCAGACATTCAAGCTGAAAAAGTTGCAGCCCTGACTGGGAATTCGTCAAAATTACCGCACGCCGCATGCGAAACGATTTGTTCTTCTTCAAAGTCACTTAAATGGTTGTACACTCCGCCGATGTGGATGACGTCAGACGGTCATTGCGAGCCGCACAGGAAACGTTCCGGTCTGGAATTACAAAGGTGGTGTTTTTCTATTACATTTTCCTGTCGACAGAGCCATCCGTGAAAACCTCTACGCAGTTTCTGCAAGCAAGTCCGTATGTTCGAGTGTTAATTTACTCGCTTCAGCCACTGCGTAAACCTCTTCGAGCGAATTCCTGGGATGGCGAGCTGACACTCCGAACTTTCCAAATGCCATGGCGGTCACAGATGATGTTGATTCTTCCGCCATTGTGGGTATAGAACGATCCCAGTGTTCAGTGCCGCGTGTATGTGAGAATGCCGTTCCGGCATGAGACCTCTCCAATCCGGGCGAGCTGTAAGGCAGCCACTGTGACTCCGTCAAGCGGAGCGATGGAAAATGGGACTCTTATTTGCTTGCCACCGCTCGGAAACTCCTAG